>NJDC01004519.1:257398-277011 GCA_002245475.1 Calephelis virginiensis
TATAGCTAAAACTTAATTAAACATTTTAATAGCTCTTTAAAAACCTACTGTAGCGTAAATAAAAAAGCGCACATATTAGGTTGCAGCTTTCAGAATTTAGACAGGTGCACTTCACTGGTGGCGTAAAGTATCAGGATTGCGAGCGACAATTTTCATGGACCGCTATGCCTATTATAGGAACTCGAACATAACTCGATTCGAATTGTACTTTCGAAATAAAGTAATTAAAAGAAGGTAACCCGGAAATGTCTTGAGTGAGGTTGTATGTTTTAAATATTAAAAAAATGTGAGCCGTCACGGGACGCCTGGCAGATGTGAAACATCGATATTATTTTGTAAAAGTAATATGCAGAAAAGAACAGATTGTGATAGGAACTAAATATGTAACAATGATAAAATTAAATATTACTATTTATTCCAGATAACAATGACTATTTATTGAATAAACATTTATTTACATTAAATTCAAAATTTACGAATTTATTTCAAATTCACTACTGCATATAGACTGTATATATTAATAGTATTATAAACCATCATATTCGCCACGGCATGCGTCGCCAAGCCAGAAATCGGTTTTATGTGCGGCTATAGATGTTTCACATCAATAAAGTTTAAAGTCAATTTGTATAAATTTCTCGTCTGGTATTATTTTATATTTTTACACACTTTACTGTCTTTGACGTGACTCTAAAGGAGTCAAGGTAAAATCCCTAGAATTTTAAACCAAAACATATAGTGCTTCGTTCCGTTCGATAGGATATCATAAAGCAAACTTTTAATAAGAAAATATCATTTGACTGACGTTGAAAACCACACAGATAATCACAAATATTATTTAAGAAACTGATCTGATGAAGAAGCCATGAAGTTAAGTAGAAAAAAAATAGATTTTAGACGAATTTGGACTTATTGGAATTGTCCTGTTTATATCGAAATATTTATATAACTTTCTTTATAAGAACTTTTATTGAATTGGTCTTGTTTAGTGAAAGAAAAAAACATATTGCATGGCCGCATTTAATTTGGTAAAGATATAAAAGTGGTGAGGGCATAGGGCAATTATCAGCAATTTTATCCTGTAATCTTTGCCGAGAGAACAATAAAAACTTTAAAACGTGTATCAAGTACTATGTACTGAAATCAATGTCAAACATTACATTTATAAATACTTTTTTTACACAATATGAAATAAATAAAACAAACAAATAGCTTTACGAACATACCACATATATGTGACATATTGTACTATGCAGCTTTCTTTATATCATCTTCTTTATCTTCTTTATATCATTTTTTATATCATCACGCCAACTCCCTTGTCAGGCAGGGAGTATCGAATGCCAAGTGTCACGATTCCTACAGATCTGCCTAACTTCCTCCACATTATCACTCTTTTCATATAAAACGCCGATGTTGGGTACTTTCGATACCACCTTCGGACAATATACAACCGATTACGTTTTCACAGGAACTGAAACCATCTACAACGGCATTATATTATATATCTGTTTTGTAAATATTAAAATATATGAGACCGTATTAAATAATAAGCTTTGTATAAATTTGCAACACAGGCACCATCCGTTAACAAGCTCCAAACGTAGAATATTAACAATGAAACTTTGCTTACACTAGCATTGTGTGTAAACAAAGGAAGAGAGGTGGCGCGACGCTCATTAAAACGACACTGGCTAACCGCTAATAATACGTCTCGTAATATTAAGTACTAGTTATTTTAAAATTCTAACCTAAATATCTAAATTCCAGATGTAGCCCTAAAATTTATATTAGGAAATGTAAGTAAGGCAATTTAGAAAAAAAAAACAAAGTAGGTATAAGATTTTTTCTATTTTTTTAATGAATAAATGAAAGAGGAAAACCCGCGTTTTCCGTCGCGCGATAATACTTATGAAACAATGTTATATTAGTAATCGAGTGAGTCTTTTTATCCGATTTTGTACCATTGCCGTACTTTATTACTGCCGTCACAAAATCAGTGCTCGCTTCTGTCGTGTTTCGATTTAAAGAGTACGGTAGCCCCGTAAACTCACATTAAAGGCCGGAGATCACTGTTTGACAAAACACCAGTGTTACATTTAGTCTATAGGTAACGTATATCTTTTATTATAAATAATAAAATATTTTACTAAAATTATTCATCTCCCAATGCCGTAAGAAAAATCCGAATACATTTCAAATACGAAGAAGCTCTATAATAGTGTAATAATTTAACATAACAAAAATTTTTGCAATTTTGCTATCGATAAATAATGTTTTTCGAAATAAATAAGCATAATCGAAAACACGTAGTATAAAGCCAGGTGAGATATTAATTCATTTCCTGCTGCCTGCCCATGTGGTTTCCGAATACACACACATTGAATGTGGAATATACACTCATATCAATAAGTTACAGGACATAGTACGCCTCATGGCCCAAGCCACAGACGTAATCACGCAAGACTGGGAATTCTCAACATTTAAAGTTTGAGACGGAGGGTTTTGGCGCCATCGAGAAAAAAAATGGTCGAAGTTTTCTCATAATTATTGAATTTCGTGTTAATATTGAGTGAAATTAGTCAATTTTGGTGGCATTTTGTACAATTTTGTTCAGTGAAAGTGCACAAATGAAATAATCATGAAGAAATTAGCGTATCGTATATTTCCTCGTTGCCGCTAAATATCATTACATGAGCTTGTGTAAAAAGGCCACCGCTTTACCCAAGAGCCTGACATGACTTACTGACGACTTATGACTGATGACTAATTATAATTGATATAAAATTTGATGCAAATTTCTACTTGACTAATAGCAAAATACTAACGAGATTGCCAAAACCTAAAGAAAGAAGAAGAAGAAAGTTTGAGACTCCCAAAAATTTAAGAGCCGAAATTACAATTGACACGATTTTACTGGCGGCTTCTGAATAAAAAAAAGGTTAAAACCACAGAAAATATTGGATATTTTTCAAGAATATATTTTATGAACATTGGATAATCAACACTCAGGCGAGTATCTTGATAGTACAAAATACAAAGCGTCTCTATAGACGTGTCTATATAGTGTCAATACACTAGCTACATACCGGAACACAACAGTAGATGATCAAAGTTAAGACGACTATGATAGATTTGATTCAAATACTCTTGGAATTCTATAGAATAGCAGAATGAATAAAATATTGGTAAAGATTTTTTTGTCTTTTTTGAACACTATATTTTTAGTTAGTAAAACTATGATAAAAATACCAAATATATTTTTTTAGATATCTTTTGTTATTTCGAATAAGAAAACGAAAATTCAAGTACTGTTTTCATAGGGACAATAATATACTTATTACGATTGAGAGAAAACTAAATATCTACAGCTATGTAGATTTTTATGTTCACGCCAGTGCCGGATTTATATTTTTTATGAGTGTAGGCCACTTTATTTCTGTTGCCCCTAGGCCGCGGCCTATACGGCCTATTTATAATTCCAGGACTGGTTCACGCCCATATTTCCGAAGGGAAGATAGGTGGCAAGTCTAGTCAACGTTGTTTGTATTAGAAAATTTGAAAAACACATTTTGTTGCAAGAACCGGGGATCGAACCCGGGCCCCCATGAAGTCAACTCCAAAGCCGGACTAATTGACCATTTCTATAATTAGATTTCAATGTAAGTATTTAACGATACTAACACTGCGATGCAAGGTGTATTTGTAAATACGAAAAAGAATAATTTTTAGATTTCTGTTTTTCGAATTAGCAAACAAAATCATCCAAGTGTTATATTTATAACGACAAAGTCTTGTTTATGAATATTGAATTAAAATAAACTTAAAACTTAAAGATAAAATAATCTTTCTTAAAGAAATTCTCCTGAAAACAACGATGTGATAGTTGGACAAAAGTTGGTAGGACAAAAAAAGAATTGCGACAACCAAGGGAAATAGAGATTTTTTTGATACAAAGGTAGAAATATGAGCAAAATTAGTTTTCTATAGAAAATGTATTTAACAACACCAACACTGCGATGCAGAATACACACATGAGGGTTGAAGTACTCGATTGAATTATGTCGGTATGTCGGTATTTCGGAATATAGCGGAAAATGCTGGCTGGTACGGGTAACAGTGGCTTTGGAATTTTGTAAACTCATACATCAAAGGGTTATTCATGGGCTTAAACCGTATATGCTAAATAGATAGCTTTACACAAAGGCCCTTCAATACTATTGTTTTCATCTCTTTTCAATCTATTCTATGTTGCTGCTCTTCGTGTAAATATTTTAATTTTAATGCAATAGTTATAACCATTAAATAATCCTTATTTTTTTTTAATAACCATCGACAAAACTTAAGCATAATGTAGCTAATAACCTTCTCGATCAGGTCAGTTTTCAAATAACAAAATCCACACCGAAATCAGTCCAAATGTTCAGACAGGTACACACAAACAAACATGTGCAACTTATGACACCCCTGTTTTCCGTTGAAGGTTGAAAAAAAAGACATCAAACTAAAACTTAAAACATTTTTTGTCATATGTTAAATTTAGAAATAAAAACCAGATATAAGCTTTTTCTTGTGTAGTGTAACGATCCTATCGCTTGCTGGTGTAATTGTCTAGTAACTTAGTTTTTTTCGATGATTCCCTTAGCGCAATAAGTCAGGCTAGATGCCCGCCACCATAATTTAATTGCTTGTCATTCGTTGTATGTCAGTTTGGACTGCAGGGTAGTTGGTTAACATGTTTTCGAAAGCGACCACAACGTGATAGAATATGTTGGTATAAATATTTTTAACAACTTCTAATATATACTCAGTAAATAAATAAATTTAATTTCATAACTATTCTACTTTAACTAAGAAGTCGCAGGCAAACAGTTAATAAGTATGTATTTACAATGTCATGTATTTCTAATCACTAGGAGATCTGAATACTCCAATAGGTACTCGTACACTTGAAAACAAGCAAGAGTTTGAGGATATTGATCGGAATCATAATCTAATTGAGATATAAGAGGCAAAAAATAGAAAAACATTTTTTAAGAAATGGAATCCTATAAGTCTAGGACACCGATATTTAAAATTCCTTGGCCCCATCAAGCATTCTCTTTTCTTTAAATGTGATTGAGCAAAACAAATAGTTTCTTTAATTAAATAGAATGTACGTCCCAGTATCTTTGAACTGGTCATAAATTGCAGCTTGTCCCTTCTAAGTAGGGTTGTCGCTGACAAAGTAAAAGTAATTGATATCACTAGACAAATTAGTAATGATAGTCATTATTCAAAACCGTCACATAAAATATTAAATATATGTTTTTTTGGTAATTGAACTAATTATCTGGTTATGAGACACTTAATTAGTAAGTAAGTATCTTCACGCCCATATCCCCGAAGGGGCACCCACGACTAGCCGAAGACACTAAGTCCCACTATGTGATAGGTGGCAAGCCTATCGCCAACCAATCCCGAGCAACCTTTTTTTTTATAAGAAAATTGGAAAAACCCAATTTTCTTTTTGTTGCCCGACCCGGGAATAGAAACCGGAACCCCATGTAGTCAAGTCCAACAACTTGAACTGCTTAATTAATCTAAGTAAAGAACTCTAAAATCATCATTAATATCCGAAATATTGTTATAAAATTTACTTGTTATTTACATTAACTAAAAGCTTTCATGTTTGCTTTCAATATATATTTTTTTTAAATTTCAACGCAATTCGTTACTTCCAAGTTCAAAACTTCTCAATAACTATTTAAAAGATGAAGTGTATACACTAATTCAGTTTATAAATGCACTATAGTGTCGATACACTATTCATGTTTAAGTTAGACTAAATCTCATTTTTTTTCCTATTCGGCCCTCGTCTCATCCTTTTATATATTACTAGCTGTTTGTAACTATAATCAGTTCCAAACGCCAAGCGAAAAACGGCTTTTGACATAAGAGAAACAGCGCTCATTAATCGCATAAAAATATGTAATACTATTTAAGGCCTGATTTGCATATTTTAAATACAATCTTAAAATTTAGAAACTCATTGTTTTCATTGTTTCTATACTTTTTATCGTCGGTGCTTTGTGGAATTTGAAAAAACTTGCCACAATTTATTTACAACCACTTGTACTTTCCACAATATATTTTTATTTTTTAGGTTACTGTTGGTTAACCTAAAAAAATTCGCTATACAAGCATCATCAGGGCTATATAACAATAGTTTATTTATATTTTATTTTATAACATTTACTTTTTCTTTTTTTAGGATATATATACCTTACGATGCTTGTACTTAAAGCGAAACCGGTTGGCTAACCTAAAAAAATATAAAAATAAAAACATATTGTGGAAAGTACAAGTGTTTGTAAATAAATTGCATCTCATTGTTTTCGTATTTTTTTATTTTTGAGTGAAATTACAAGTATCGTGCTTTGCGTCATTAATAATTCTAGAACGTTTATCGAACTATTAAATGTATAGTATAAAAATTTAATAAAAAAATAGGTAATATTGAATATCCTGCCCTTAAGCTTCAAGGTTCTTAAATTATTTTTTTTTATTAACCTTAAAAAAATAACCTCCGTAAAATATAATGACAAAAAACAGACGTGACAACCCTATTCCTAATTTGACTGATACATGCCGTAATTAACACTTACATATTTATGTGCTAAGTGTGACAAGTGTGTCGTGTCGTATAACGTAATAAATAAAAGATCCAATAAACATACTGCATTATAGGAGTCGATGACCATACAGAATTATAGCAAACTAGCTGTTTAGCCGCGACTTTGTCAGCATAGAATACATAATCATACAAAATTTTCATCCCGTATTATAGCCCTTAAGTGGTTGAATTTGAAAAAAAAATGGATTTGTCTGATCTCGGGTCTTCCACCTATATGCACATCAAATTTCGTCAAAATCGGTCTTCCGGTTTAGCCGCAAAACCATAATAGACAGACAGATAAAAAGAGACTTTCAAATTTTTAATATTAGTAAAGCTAGGCAGGTGTATGCATTTGATGTTTGGAAGTGAAGATGCATGTATGTATGTGTGTAATAAATGTTTTATGATATTGGTGTAGAAGAAGGGTACCGGATTAGACAAAAACGGATAAGTTCTATTTAGTTTATGTCCGCAATCCTTCCCATCTTTCATTTTATTTTTGCTAACCTAAAATAGTCGAGTATCCGTCTCATTATCATATAAGCTACATATTGAGACTAGTTAAAATAAACCAAGAGCCTCCGCAAATTTTAAGAAAGCTTCAAGTTAGAAAAGGAACCGTTTTAATCGCGATTAAACACTTAACAATACGTTTTTTGCTTATCTTCGATATTAGTTTTTGCGAAGCTTGATTTATTACCCTTTTGTTATGAAAGTTTTAATGTCGGTGAATTTGTACATGAAGTTATCTTTTTCGTAACGTAAGTTAATCGTAACGTTTTTTTTTATAACAATTGAGTCATTGGTCGTATCGGTAAGAGACAGTATCTTAAAGAAGAGAAATGAGAGTTTAGATATTCAAATACAGTCTTACTCAGAGCACACTAACATTTCACTTTCACGGAAAACTGTCACGATTGAAACACAACCAAACACTAAGCATTGGCAAAATATTGCAAAATTAACGTACGACATTATACTGATAAGGTTATCAATTCAGAATACGGTGATGATTAATTGAAAATAACCGTTATCATTATTGATCAACATAAATATATCTTATCAGTAAAATTAAGGTTATAATAAACAGAACAATATAATTAAGGTCATAATAAAAAGGTTGGTAAGGTCAACTAAAGCATAGATCGCAATTGTTTTGATTATAATAAATACGCGTTGTTTATCTGATAAAATTAACTATTTATCAAACAGTGACATAATTATTTAGAAATGATTTTGATATATTTGATATATTCCACCGTCGGCGCTTGGTAAAACTTCCAAATATCCATATTTTTAAATGAAGAAAACTTGTACTGTTTTACGTATCACTTATAATTTATTATTTTATAAATAGCCTACCGGTTTAACTTATGACAGCATTATCTGGCTTGAGTACTTACGCCGACGATGGAACTTAAACTACTCAAACTACTCAAGAAGTTAAATAGTTTAAGTTCTAGCCCTGATCATGCTGTTATAAGCGAAACCGGTAGGCTACTTATAAAATAATAAATCATAAGTGATACGTAAAACAGTACAAGTGTTTCTTCATTTAAAAATATGGATATTGATACAATTTAAAATAGTGTCGAAAATATTTTCAGCGCCTAACAAAATCCTCCTGCAAAATGAGCGCAAACTCTCGGGTTACTAATCTCAGCTAAAAGCGAACAAGGATCGAAATCGGCGATCAAGCAATTTAAAGCGAACTTTGATTTCTGTTAGTTTAGTCTAAACATATTTAACTGTTTACTTAAAAGACACACTATTGCAATTGAAGTCGGTTTGGTGCAGTTTACTGATTTGAAATTATTAGTCTGGTGAGCGACAGCTACCATCCATATTATTAAAAATGGGAACCTCTATCTGTCTCTTTGTTGGTGGTTCATGGCTTAACCGCTGAACCGGTTTCAATTAAATTAAATATACATATAGCAAAACATCCAAATTCAAATATAAGGTACATTAAAAAAATCAACCCTCAAAAGTCTTAAGGGAATGAAAGTTTGTATGAAAATCTTCACTATTCTACGCTGACAAAGTCGCGGGTAAACAGCAAGTTTATCATAAATGCTGCTGATAGCGGGGAAATAACGAATAATTTAACAAGTCCAATGATGCTTTATTGTGTGAAAGCCTGCGATATGGGTGACCTTATCGCTTTACCTCGATTCCCCTGCGTTATTTACTGCCAACAGGACGAGTCCGAACCGGGGATGTCCGGGTGTACACCGGAATTAACGGCTACGTGCCATACATGGATAATCCTTTTTATATACAAACATTTGTATATGATCATATCATAGTATACATGGAACAGCATATTTTAGGAAGTAATTCTTAATAGGGTCAGAAGTTTTGTTGAGCTCTCACTAAACTAATTTTAAATTATCGCTATCTTCTTTAAACGAAAGTAATAGAAAGAGACAAAATACTTTTACTGCTGTCAGAAACACTACACGACACTTTTACAGACATTTAATCTATTCCTCGGAAAATTTTGATGAAAAACATTAAAATTTGACACGCCCGGACCAAATCTGACAGTCGTCCGTAACAAATGTTCCATCTCTTTTGTTCGCGATTCATTTAAAAAAGATAGCATGCATCTATAATAAGTTTAGCTTGTGAACAGCAGAATCACTAACATTGTACGATTAGTCAAACTAATCATTATAGATCTAATATGGTGGACTCCCATAGGCGGCAGTTCATGTATCTTTAACTTTCTATTAAGCTTTTATAATGTTAATTTGTTAATATGGGAGAAAATGTTTGAAGAGATCGAGAGAAACAGCAACCCTAAGATACTGATTCACCTTATATCGATATCATAAATACAATGTAATGATGCAGATATGTCAAACTTAGAACTTTAAATCTTTTCTCCTCGGGGGTCAAAACTCAAGTAAGTGTCGCTTGTACATTCCAGGGTTAAGTTTAATAATGAGTGAAACTGTCTAATACAACGTGATTTAACCCTACCAAAAGTATGTAACCCAGCAATGTGCAAGTGGCCTAATAGTTACACATACCATAATTTCTCGTGGAAATAAATTGTCTTATTAATAAACATGGCGTAAAGTACCTACTCCAAGGTTCAGCCTGGTCTTATAGTCTCTATTACAATGTGACACACAATGTGACTATAATATCAACTAAATTTGATTCCTACGTTAGTTCACGTGTATTGATAAGACGGAAAAAATAGATTGAAGTGGCATTTTCGACATCAAAAGATATACATTACGCGAGTAAAACTATTCTGACTTTGACGTGTATGAAGTTTCAAACAAAACACAGACGCCTGTAAGGATGCCTTTCAGAGGGGATCCATTGCCTTATCTAACTACCCTCCTGCCAGTCTGAGTGATATTTCCTGTTGTACACAAACGTGAAAGAACATCTGACGTATGTAGGAGAGTTGTCTTCATACCAAGCTACTTTCATTAGCGCACCTTTTGTGTTTAAAGTGACAAGTGTTTTTGGATAAGTAACGTACATTCACTATTAGGTACTCTCAAAAACTGCTCTCACATATTTTTTTTAATATGACTCTTACACAGTTTTACTACACTTACATAGTTTTCATAACAAAAACTTCTCTTACATAATTTCAAACAAAAAACTACTCTTACAAATAGAAAGGGCTTGATTTTCAAGTAAAATTAAATAGAGACGGGGAGTTTTGGAAATAAATCCACACTAGCATGGTATTACGGTATTTTACTATTTTACTACTCGTTTTCACTATTTTATACCTCGTATTTTACTACTCGTTTTTATTATTTTACTACTCGTATTTTACCACTCGTTTTTACTATTCATTAAAAAATAATTAAGTAAGTATGATGTTTAAATGAACAACTTTGAGTTTTTTTGTTAGCTCTATCTCCGGACACGCCCTTTTGCATCGATTGTAGAGCCATTTTATCACTTAAAAAAGTCTACACGAATAAACTTTTTTGGTAATAAATAGACACATAAAATGCTATAACGAATTTGAATATTCTTTTATATAATATTAGCCTAAAATCAGTTTACCCGAAGATAGCGCAAGTATTAAAACTATTACATACTAAATGTTAAAACTTTTAGTTATTTGTGGCAATGGGTTTTTACGGATGCACATTAAAGTTTTCATTCGTGGATTTAAGTAAGACCACGGAGTTCACTAATTTCATACACGTACGGCTTTGTTTTCTTTCTTATGCCTTCATGCAATAGTCATATCAAGTTTTTTTCAGATAAAAGCTAATCACAATGATATACAGCTCACTAGTAGAAAGCTTATATTAGGAACAAAATCCTTAGCCAAAAGCAGCCTAGTCACTTTTTATTTAAAAAAGCTAACAATTTTTAACTGAATTTCGGAAGACTCATTTTTAAAAAAGTTTTAAACCTTTTCAGTTCAAATAGCGAAATAAGTATTGTTAATTGAAATATTTTTACCATCTTATCAATAAACATGAGTAAAGTATTCAAAGCTTTTAGACCTATGTCATTGTCAAGGTAGAGCTGATATTACAGTCTGTTTTACAGTATAGTAAAGATTGTAATGTCAACTTAAATCTTGGAGTTTTTAAGTTGGTTAATTAATTGTTTATTAATTACACGGCTAGTGTTCCTGAAGTCTCCTGAATTTATTTTTCAGAATAAAAAAAACATTTCTCTCATAATTTTACATTTTCTGCGACTTGCTATAAACTCTTTTTTATCTTAATACATGACCCACTATCAGAATAGATTAATAGCAATCAATTTGACTTTTTGTGTGTTGACACACTATTGCTTATCAGTATCTAAGTGGGATTTAGTAAAACGTTCAATTTGTTTTCCACTAGCACTTTAATAAAAACTAATTTCACGAAGTAAATTACACAAATCTAAATTCAAACCAACATTCCAAAGCAAAATCAATTAGCAGTAGACAGCAGTGTATCTAAGCTATCGATAAATAAAAAAATCAATCAGTTTGTTTCCATTCAATTCGAATAAAAAGTTCTAACCCAAGCAGATTGAATGTCTATTTACCGTTCTATATATTGAATTCTGTATGAACATGGGCCTGTCGGCAAACCGGAAATGAAAGCAGGACTCGGCGTTCTAGTTACATTTGTTGCGCTATATTTCGTTGTTAGGTGTTCCACAAGGGTGTGTATTTAGACCGAGATTGATTTATGTCAACAAAGAAAATATAATTCATGTTGAAATAAAATTTAGAAATATGTGCTTAACTTTCTCTGTATGTTAAAAGCGTACGAGCAGATAGATTCCATGATGATAAAAAAAGACTAATTGATAATAGCGCGGTCTCTATTAAAGGTTGGTATCTTAAGCCTCTTACTTAATTTTGGTGACTATTCCCTAAAGTGGCATACGACAGTGGCATGCACTGTAAATGCATTTCTAGACAGGTAATGATCAGACCAGACAAAAAATACTTATCACAATGTCATTTTCTTCTTGTTCTATTATTAGTTACTAGCTGTTACTCGCTATATAAATATTTACTGATTATAGCCAAATAATTAGGACTTTCATACTGATTTCCAACCCAATATTAAAAAATGATGATCTCCCATACAAACTTTAACCCCCTTAGGGACAGCATTTCCAAAATTCCGTCCTTAGTTGGTGTCTACTCAATAAAACGACCCCACTAACCAAATTTCATGGCTGTAACATTTTTTGCTCGGCGATGATGAATCAGTCAGTCAGGAAATGTTATTTTATAAGTAAGTAAGTATATTCACGCCCATATCCCTGAAGATTTAGGTAGAGGTACAACCAAGACACCCACGAGTTTTATAAGTATAAGTAGATTACGAAAGACGATCTGCAAGACACTGCATCTGAAACATTTCTGCAACGATATTCGAAAGTGTATCTTTAAGACCAGTCGTAAAATACTCTTGCCTATTTTCTTGTTATTATTGTCAGGTGTATTTATTAACATCGAAACATAACACCATAGAATACGTAACTGGGACGCCAAGTCCTGCTTTCATTTCCTGTTTTTACGATAGGGCCATGTTAATAGAGAGCGAAACATAAAACGATAAATAAGCGTACAATATAGTTACGAAGTTACATAAGAGTGTGATTTTTAAAATCCACAATTTTCAATGCGACTTAAGTTTGATGCCCAGGAAATATCCATGTCGTGTACTGTTGTTGTTGTATTAGGTACTGCTATGAAACAGCTATATTCCAGTCACGACTACGCTCACGTGCTAAAGTATATTTTTTATAAATTGTAGCCTATACAATCCTGTATAAATGTGGTCAGTAGTTTTTATGTGTAAGACTAACAAACATCCATCTATAATCACAAACTTTCTTATTTATAATATTAGTATGATTTTATCAAGCCCTATACGTAATACCATTTTTCTTCATATATGAATGTAAGCCAAGATTGTGTTTCATCTGTGTAATCTACACCGTAGAAATCTTAGTTACTTATTTTCTTAGTCTATATTATTCGAATTGTGTGATTGAGTCAAAAGTCTACTAACTACGAATGAGATCAAACATGTTTATTTCATAAATGCACAAAAACGTCCAAATCTTTAAATTTGATAATAAAATACTAATTATAAAAACAATCACACCGAAAATGTTTTATCAGTCAAGATACACATTTTATATCTTGCACTTAACACAACGAAAGCACTTTTAGTTGTATGTAACACTATGCGTCCTAATAAATTGTGCTGTTGATGTATCTTCTTGTTTATTAAAAAAACAAAGAGAGATAACATAAAAGCAACAGTGCATTATGCTTAATTGCAGAAAAACATTTGTAACCACCAACAAAAAGAACAAGGAAAAAGAAACGAAACGCCTTACAGAAAATATATTTCTAAAGGCTCAGGAAACTATTCTTACAATTCCTTCACCCCGTCTAGACTTGTCGGAACAAAACCCTTGGAAAGTACTTCACGCAGGCGTAAGACGAGATGCAAATTTTATTCATGATGATTTCATACATGCAAATTAACCGCAGAATCAAGGCATAATTAAAATAATCTAGCTTCGACCCTCAACTCTGTTTTCAAATCGGTATTTGTGATACTTTCACAAACTTTCACGATAACTTCACAAACGTTTTATATTTTTTTAAATGGAAAAGGCAGCGATGTGTTTTTATTAAAAGTAACGAAGAATAGTTGAACAAACATTATGAGGTATGATGGAGTATAAAACCGGCCTTAGTTACATATCTTACCCACGAACCTCAAAATAGTTACGGTTCGTACAGAAACCTACCGTCCAAAAGTCCGAAACGATTAATATCTTGATGAAATGAAAATTATTTATTTGAGGGAATAGTTAAAAATTGTCTTACCACATTGTGATGTGCGGATATTTTAATCTTTATAAAATATATTATTTAATAACATATATTTTAATTTCCAAAAATGTTCGTTTTTGTATTTATTACAAATATTGATTTTATAATACTTTAAAATTAAAACGAGTTTAACCCTAACTACCGTAAATTAATACCGTTTCCATAGCACACTCAGGAGAAGAAAATAAGCGACAACACAAATTCCCTAGCAACCAGGACCTTAATCTATCTGCCTTGCACTTGAACAAGGAACCGGGCATTCGAGTTATTAATAGGCAAGAACTGTAGGTTACCAATCCGTAATACCAATAACATAATGTGTTAATTGATGAAGAGTTAGGAATTGTTTATAGATGACGCATTATTTCATTAAAGCAAGATTACGTATCAACCGCATTGCTGCATAATTATAACAGGCGCTGCATTTTTAAGGACAATACTTGAGTTATCTTATTATAAAAAATAGAAAAAAAAATGTACAGTATATATCGACATTTCACATATCAAAATTTAAATAAAATGTGTAGGATATTTCAGAAAAAACAAGCAAGCAGACAGACAGAGAGACGAACAACAAAGTAATAATAGGTACTTAACAAAGGCATTTTAAATTTTTGGCTAAGCAGATTCATGTATTTTATTAGCTGAATTGTCATTAAAATATTTGCCGTTTTCGGGAATTGAAATCGTATCTAGTACATCAATAATTGCGCTACTTAAACTACTAAAAGTTTGTATGTACAGCTTCGCTACAGTGAAACTGTTAATTTTTTATCCGTTCCTTTTTCATACTTTACATTGTTTTTATTCATCGTAACCCTAATAACAGAAAATTGCTAGATAATCCTACTCAAGGTATGCCACTGACCCACTCTTTTTAATCTAATAAGGTAATATTTCCTTGCAAGAATAACCCTTACACCTTTAAACGGATTATTTTGAAATTGGAACTTCTTGAAATCGCTTTTTTTGTTTAATTTTACCAATAAATGAGGTAAACATTTGGAGATATGTTTTTAACACTCCTGATTAAGTCCGTCGGATCATGACAAGAAATTTCTTTAATCCACAGCCCTTGTATAAGAGTATATATCAAGTTAACTAGGTTTACAGTTAGAGAAACTAAAATGTGAAATATAAAAACTTTACGCTATAAGCTCTTTGTTTTCCGTAGCAATAAATACATAAATAAACGTGGTAATAAAAGACCATGTGAGAACAAGCAGTTTAGACATTAGTGCGACTAATGAAGGGTTGAAATTATAAAACATGTCTTACTGTTAGGCGTAGAACAGATATTTAAATACTTAAAACTCTTGTCAATCTTTCACGTACACGTATAAAAGTATTGGGAGATGTGGAATAATGACAGAAGATAAGAATCTGCAGCTGCTTAAAGATTTACAGACAATTTCAATAACCTATCTACGGATAGGCCTCCTAGAGTTTTTTTGAGTAAGTTATTTTTATTCAAAATAATATTGGTTGCTTGGTAACTGAACCTAAGCATCCCTATCTCTTAGCTTAGATGGGTTATTGAAAGTCTGCCATTAATTCAGAATTTCGTCTATTGGTATCATATTATTAGTTTTACATTATATAAAATCTAATAGGTAGAGGGAGACGTTACTCTGCGGAATTAAAATACATTTAATACGAGTATCATCCAATCCACTTATTATGCACCGTCTTTCAAGTTGCATTTTTTTTATTTGAATTAAAATATTAAAACTAGTAAATAAATGGAATATTAATAATGACGAGAATGTCCTACATTTTTGGATTGTGATTAAAAATGAAAGCGGTTTCCATTTACTGGAGAAAATGCACGTCTTCACGATAGTGAAAAGACGTGAGCGGAGTGGAAATGTGGCACCACCTAGCAGGTTGAGTGCTGCACTTGATTATAGCGCGTCTCGCGGTAAAATGACTGAAAAATCTTAGATTAAAAATCGTCTGGAACATAAAGAATGCGACAGATGCACGTGTATGCTCGCACACTTGTAGTCTGGCTTCTATCTTTTTTTCATCCAAGACTATACGTTCTACATAAAAATACTTTGCTTTAAATAGGGTTTTGATCATGTTTTAATGAAACATGGCCTTCCTAATCTCTATAGCTGGAAATACCGCCTGATGTAAAGAAGAGTAGATCAGGTAATACACTCAAATTTAACTCGACGATTGGCATATTCAAATACTTCATTTTTTTTACAAATAATACTAGCTGTAAACGCAGAACGTTGTTCTACCACTTTTTTAATGTAAAAAAAATTTAGGGTGCGTCACCCTTGTCACTTAGGGGTATGAAAAATAGATGTTGGCAGATTCTCAGACCTACTCAATATGCTCACAAAATTTCACAAAAATCGGTCGACCGTTTCGGAGGAGTTCAATCACGCACACCGTGACATTAGAATTTCATATATTAGATATTAGATTGAAAATTCTATTAAGATTTAAGTAATTGGAAAATAAATGTTTAAAACTGTTATGTAAATATAAAAATGAATTCAGCACCGTTAAAATTCTATCACAGATTTTAACCCACGATGGAAAGAGAGGGGTGCTATAAATTTGACGTGTTTGTGCGCGCGTGTATGCATGCATGCATGCATGCGTTCGTGCGTACTACATTTTTATTTTAGTGTCATATTATATAAACCGTCTGCAAACGAAAGGGCTTAACAACGAGCCTGGTGTGTTCTAACGGTGTCTGCCTTATCCGTCTGACGCCCTTAGACGAGAAATAAGCCAACGTCAACCTCTATTGAAGCCGTATGAGACCTTTTTAGTAATTAGAAACGTGACTTTAACAAACACTGGTTTTAATTACGGGATGAAAGGGTTAAAGCCAACTGCAACGTGCTTCTGGACTACCTACCGCATAATATTTGAGAGATGCCGTGGCTCATGTTAAAAATAAAACTATCTGTTACTTGTTCCGATACGTTTTGAGGTTATATAACCATCCTAGGTTAAAAATGAGCTTTTATAATTACTTAGATGTAGAACATTTACTCGTCATTTGCGTTATCATGTGGTGCCAAATATAGTGCAAAGTTTGGTTATACTTGGTTTTCACCGTCTGCTTGATCAAATAAATATAGTGCAGAATTGTCCAAACTGAACACAAATAAAAATATAATGCCTATAAGTCTCAGTTGTTTATTTATTCTTACTGCGTTTAAGTTTTAAGCATAATAATTGTCTCAAAAAAGTAACTATAAAATAAAACAAATGTAAATTCAAATAAACAAAAAAAACTGATAAACTTTATTATATTAGAATAGGTCTTTTGTAAAAGCTGCTCATTATACTAAACTGCCAATAGTGTAAAAAGTAGTACATATATGTATATTCATATCGATACCTATTTTTTAAACATTTTATGATACTGTAAATAATCATGCATCTACATAATTAAATTGCGAAGCCACAGCCTCCTTAAACTCATATTATTTTTTAACCGATGTTCTCGGATACAGCGGAAGCGGGAAGCAATAATTACAGCGGCATTAGCGCAGCGAGTGGTGCTATAGTAATTTATGTACCTATTCTAAAATAATCACAAATTGCACTACAGTTAACTAACATCAACTTATTTAAAAAAGTGGACAGAACTGAGAGCAACAAAAATGTGTACATTTTTTATAAATTCTAAATAATTAATGTTAATTTTCAAAGACAAATAAACAATATAGAGTATGTACAGTAAACTCTTACAGCGCTCATGCGTTAGTAAAAAAAAAACATTTCTATTTATTTAAGATTTTGGAAAGGCTTAACTAGCCCCATCTGGTGTTATGCGCTTCTTTGAGTAATCCTTCAACCGTCTTAAACAGTATATTTGAAGTCTTTCAATTGTATTTACCCGGAAAGTTGTACGGGATTAAGTTTAAAAAGTTTTTGTAGCGGTTTAGAAAAGTTTTATGTGGTTTCGAGGCCGCCTACCTAAACCATAGTCATTTCTCGTACCTACTAGCGAAGTGAATGAAAGCGGCCAGCGGCGCGTTGTTTGATAACTTAACATTTCGCAAGGATAATTATAGCGAGTTAATGTTGGTAAATATTTCCAAATCGACTAACATCACAAACAGCCCTCTAGCTTGCTTATCTCACCATATTTATTTAAAAACGCGGGGTAGCAAAATAATTAACAAGCTTTGTTAGCACCGCAGGCATAAGGATATCGATATTATACCAACAAAACACTAGTCTTCCTGCTCCCGCGTCCGCTTTAATAAAAAACACGGCCTTATAATAATACCATGTACAAGCATAGTCGGTATCAAAGTGATGCAAGCGGTCGTCAGGACGTCAGGATAACTTGATTTTCCACAAGCCAACAGACCGGAAGCACACAGCCGGATGCGCTTCTCGATGTTTCATTTTGCGGTTTGATACTTGAACATAATTAAACCTAAACCAACAGACATGTATCACTTTGTTTTATGTTAATATTGCTTTTTAATGCATCCTTGAGTTTTCATGCGCAATATTCAAAGCAGAAATTAGTACAACTTCATAAATTATTACATAAAAAATCTAGCAAAAGAATGTACAACACTTTTCCTATATGTTGGTCCGGGCTCTTTTTCAGAATAGACCATCTGCCTTCTGCCTTCCTGCCAGACAGCTCATAAAAGACGAGCATAAGCTGACCGTCCCTAACACCGTGACATCCTACTAAGTAGTAGAGTTTCGCAGCGACTACCCCGGATTGGTACCACCGCCCTACTTATTCCCGCCGTCATAAAGTCCAATACTTGCCGTTGACGTGTTGGAAGGTACGATAGCCGGTGAACTTAACATTGTTCGAGGCCTAACATCCCGGCCCCAAGTTACTCAGGTTAGGCACAATTACTGCCTCTGGTAGGCGGCGTAAATTTCTTACCATCAGGAAATCTATTTGCTTGTTAGCTTCTATCATCATAATAAAACTTTAGAATAATTACAATTGGGACTACAGGACACGGTTTATCTCGTACCATCAGTAGGTGTACCGTTAATAGGATAGTTCGCTGTCTAGTCACATAAAAAAAAACTAGAATGCAGGAGTACAGAGACGAGCGAGTGTACATGCGGTAAACTTCATGCACGGCTATTTTTGATTAATGTAACACCTACATCGTCTTAAATTAGCTATTAAAATTAATGAAAGATGATGAAATATACCTAATACTTAAAGTGAAATGTCCTAAGGGACACCCGAACAAGATTTATTCACTCTTCAGTAATGTGACAATTTCAATATTTATTAAACACGTTATATCTATAACAATACTAGCTGCTTGGTACGTGCTTCGCTACATATAAACTGAAACCTTTAAAAAAATGTATTTTTTTATGATATTGGAAGGCAAACAAGCAGACGGATTTACTGATGGTAAGAAATTCACGCCGCCTAGAGACACCAAAGGTGGCAATGTTGCGTTGCCAACCGAAGGCCGGGATGTTGGGCTTCGAGCAAAAGTAGGTTTACCGGCTACCTTACCCTCCAAACCGGAACACGTCGTGACGTTATGGGAACATCAAATTAATTCATTCAAACAAAATAATATTTTATCAACTGCTAGCTATTTAAAAAAT
>NJDC01004519.1:287075-312431 GCA_002245475.1 Calephelis virginiensis
TAGGCAGGAACTCGACAGTGCCAGAAAAATTAAAAGCGGCAGGAATAGGTAAGAAGATGAATCTCTAACCGAATAAATTGCTGCGGCTCTCTACCACCAGTGATCTTCATCGAAAAGTTACGCCTGTTACGAGCTGCCTCCAAGCAGCAGCATTAATGTTCAAAAACACAATCAACAAAAACCATAATGAAATGACATTTAAATAATTAATATACACTAATCAAAACATGTACAATATGTACGTCATCAATCCGGAGCAAAGTTTTAGTTTTAGTAAAGGTTTAGACTGGTATTATAGTAGTCTTCATTACAATGTGATACAGGCTAGAAAATAAATTTTACTCCTACGATAGTCAGAGATATTTACGGGTAAGGTTTAAGGTAACGTTACATTTCATTATACAGAGTAGGGTTAACTAAACCCTTGTCATCTTATTAATAAACATAGACTAAGGCATACCAAGATTCAACCTGGTATTAATTTTTTTATGCCGTAATAGAGACTATATATTAACTAAATTTTACCGTTATTTTAGTCCTTGTTTTTATTAATAAACCTTTTGTAGTACTTTAGTCTACGTTCAAACTCAAATAGGTTCTCGAATTTATATTAAAGTACACAAAATCGAGTGTTTGAGCGAAATTCTCCAAGCGCAACAACATTACTTATTTTAAAAAGTATCAATATTTATAGGTTTAATTATAAATTTCCGACTTTGATAGCCTCGCACCGCTGTTAATATGAATTTCCACACGCTCATTACTCGCCGCCCGGTTCGTATAAGTCATTTGTATGATGTCAAACAAAAAATATGAATTGGTGTAACTAACGGGGGCACTCAGAGAATAAATCAACATTTAAGAGAATAAATTAACATTTAATCTATCATTAAGTCACAAATTTTGTCAACTTAAAGACTGATTAAACGCCTAATTGATGTTTATAGTTCGAACGTTAGTATAATTACTTTACCCATTTCTTACGCTAAAACGTCGTTTTTTGCCATCGACGTGTTCCGATTTGAAGAGTAAGGAAGCAGATAAATTACATTCACTGTAAGCTTAAAATTACACCTTACACTTATACATACATATCTTCAAGCCAAAATCCTTATGGGGTAGCCAAAATGTCGATTACACCTTGAGACATCAATATTTTTTATGACTATTACCGACTCGTATGTCTTAGCTGAGGAAAAAAACCTGATCATAAGTTAAATCAAATTTATAAAAAAGTACGAAACGAAATTTGCACGAAATCGAGGTTCAAGAGTAGCCCTACCGGTTTCTGGAACATTTAGTTGTGTTTTGAATTTTTGGTTTTTCTATATTTAATAGACCAACTGGCAACTAATGCATAAAGTCGTAGACTGTTTCTATTTTGCAACTGTCTAATATATACCGAATGAAATCACAAGGTACATCTTTACAAACAGTAATCCAAGAAATCAAACTTAAATCTTCCAAATATTCAGAAGTTACAAACATTCAAATAAACTACACTTTAAGTGCTACACACAGTGAGTGGCCGCGTTCCGATCCGGTGGTAGTTTTTGGAATTATATATAGGCGTCACAAAATAAACGTCATTAAAATAAAAAATGGTAAAAAAAAGTATCTTTAAGCTGATTTCCCCGAAACCGTAGGCAGAGGCACAACCAGGGCACCAACAATAAGCCGAAGACAATAAGTCCCACAATGTGACAGGTGGCAAGGCTATCGCCAACCGGGCACATATCCAATCTAGAGCAACTTTTGTTTGATTAGAAAATTGGAAATACCAAATTTTATTTTTGTTGCCCGACCCGGGATTTGAACCTGGGACCTCATGAAGTCAAGTCCAACACTTATACCGCTAGACCAAAGAGAAGAATGGTAATATATACCAAAGCACATTTTCTGAACAAGTATCAAAACTGATAGGTCGAATTATACATTTCAGTCGCTATACACTCACAACGCAGTAATATGCATTTCCTCATGCTTGTTACTTGCGACTCGTGCTACGTACGTCGATTGAAAAACTTCTAGCGCATGCGGTCAAAAGAAAATTATGCACAACGAAATCAGTTTTGCAATTTAAAATATTAAAAGGCAGAATAATTACATTATAGTTTATAATCAATGTCTTAGAGGACAGTCTATATTTCTACTTCTACCTAAATACATATAAGCATATCTTCACGCCAAGTCTATTGCTTAGGAGGCAGAGAGTATAAAGTGTAAAGTATCAAGATTCTTACAGATTTGCGCGCTGGCTTCGAAGACTTTTAAGTCCTACAATGTGATAGGTGGCAAGCCTATCGCCAACTGGGAACATACGCAATCCAGGTCAACTTTATCTTTATTAAAATATAGAAAATACACAATTTCCTATTTTATTGTTGCCGTTATCACTGGGTGATCGAACCCGGGACCTCAAGAAGTCAAGTCCGACGCCGGACCACTACACTACAGAGGCAATAAATATTACAATTAATAAGTAAATGGTAGTATATATATGATTACGTATTTAATTAAATACAATTTCTATATAATTAGCGTTCCAGAATTTAATTAAACGTCCAATATCAGGGTGAATCAAATAAAACTGGCATTTTATTGTATCTGAACGTAGGGTTGCCAACTGTAGTATTTAACATATTACACGCGCGTTAGTCCGGGTACGCTGTATGATCATCTGTCACTTTGCTAGCTTGCAAGCACCCTGACCATAGGGCCTACACATATATAACATCTATTGTGTCTACAAGCTGCAATTGTCTCTTACCATCAATAGAGCCGTATGCTTGTTAGCTGTCTTATACATATAAAAAAGAACACATCACCAATGGTCGTAACATGATGTGTATAATGACAATTACAATTACTTTCAAGAATTGAACTCCTGTAGTTTAACCAGACAAGACATTACAAAAGCACATAGGTTACGGTCCGGACATATTCCCCAGAATATTTTTTGATCGGAAAGAAAATCTCACTAAATTGTAAAGTACGTGATAAAGGGGAAGACGAGCAAAATATTTTAGTGGAGTGTAAAAACAATAAAAAGGAATAATAAAGTCAAAAAGAGTGTGGGTATAGTTAGCTGAGCATTCATCAGCAGGAGCTATAGGATATTACACATCCCGGGTTCGACCCTGGGTCGGGCACCAAAAAAACTAGACAATGTGTATTTTCGATTTTCTAATAAAATATAACGTTGCCGGGATCAGACATGTGCCCGTTGGCGATAGTCTTGCCACCTATCACATTGTGGAACTTGTGTCTTCAGAGTCGTGGGTGCTCTAGTTGTACCTCTGCCTACCTTTTCAGAATACTGGCATGAAGATGCAAAACTTGGGCTATTCACGTCAAAAAAATGTTTTAACAGGGCATTCAATCGAACATTATTTCAAACATTTTACTCAAATTGTCTAATTTACAATCGTTAAACAATTCGTGCACGACAAATGTCCATAATGGCGAGTACTGAATACATTCACACAAGTAGTTTCCATATCCATATTCATGAATATTAACATTTTGAAAATAATTAAAAATAGAATAAGAACCATAAATACTTGCGTTCACCAGTCGTATTATTAAGTTGGCAACCCTATCTGAGATTCGGCGTTATGCCAGCGAGTCTCATTTTCCGCCGAATTTCCCACACGAAACTCGAAATGGATTTTTAATGCGTCAGAAATCAACTTTCCGCTTCAGTACACAATACCATAACAATTTAGAAAGTCCACTGTTTTCGGTGAAAGCGTAAATAAACTTGGTGATACTTAATACACCTGACGATAAACAAAGACATTTTTTTGTACAATACTATATGTTAGTCGAAATACGACGGCGATTAGGCTTGCCAACTATCACATTGTGGGACTTAGTGTCTTCGGCTAGTCGTGGGTATCCTGGTTGTGCCTACCTCGTCGGGGATAGGGGTATGAAGATACTATCAAAACATCCAATAAAAATATTACCAAAGTGATAACTAAGCCATAACAAAAACGTTTACTTGTAGCGGAACGTTTTAGTTAGTTTAAGTGATAGTAACTTTACGCGGACGAAGCGACGTGAAACAGCCATACAAAATACATAAATTCTTACGTCACATTTGCATAATACAATAATTATTTACACAAGCGCATACTAGAAAGCATTCAATCACAAGAACGTTTCATTTGTCACGTCATAAATAACTTCTAGACGAGAATGTGCATGTGGACGTGCATCTTGAGTTTATCTCGGACCATTAATATTATGTAGGGAAGGTACTTTGGCCTTGTCACTCTAGTTAATTGCATGCTATTTATTACATAACCTTTTAACCGACTCCAAAATAGAAGACTCAACTTGAATGTAAATTTTTTTTGCGTGTTTGTTAAGCGATTACTTACTTACTTACTTACTACGCCGACTTATCACGAGGCTCGGGTCCGATTCCCGACGGGGGCAGGCATTTGTGTGATAAACATTTAGATGTATGCATTTCGGGGTCTGGGTGTATATTAAATTTATTCTGGTATCTATTTAAGTATTTCTATGTATGTATTAGTATCCTTGACTAGCACCTATAACACAAGGGTATAATTTGTTTACTTTTTGATAGGATTCAATTTGTGTAACTTGTCCAGGGATATTTATTATTAATTTATTTATTTACTTGGCCAATAACATACCGATTGGATGGATTTTTTAGAAAGACAGGTTATCATTTCCTATGTGGTCCTATATTAATTTTATTATGATCCTACTATTGTTTTCGAGTCATACCTAATCATATTAATATTACAAATGCAAAAGTTTGTTTGTTTGCTACTTCTTCACGCAAAAATCGCTGAACCGATTTTCATGAAATTTGGTACACACATACAGGGTAGCTTGGATTAACACATAGGTTAGTTTAATCACGAAACAATGTTCCTGTAGGACAACGCGGGTAACGCCGCGGGCAACAACTATAAATGCATACATTTTTGTCTATCTTGACGACATCATTAATTATCATTTGGCGACTTGGTAACGATATTACTGCAGTCAGTTTTTTGTAGTTTTACTGCATTTACTTCATTGTTTAATAATCTACGCCTATAAAACAAACAAAACTGTCTACACATTATAGAAGTTTCAGAAAAAAATGTTAGGACATAGCCGGGTCGAGAAGAATAAAATGTGTTTTTAATCCAAATAAAATTATTTAATTTGCAATTTTCTGCCAAAAAATGTATACGTATTATGGCGTAACAAAACAGGCAAAAATAGTGCGCGCTAAGAATGAATTGGACTTACCGGAAGCTAAAACTCCCGAATATATACAGCTCCACACAACACACCACTAAACTGTTTTATTAGCACAAACAATACACACACTACTAAAAACTTAACGTACGTTTCGCATCGTAACCTAAGCATCATCAGGAGAATTCAACTGCACTCCACGAACACGAAAATGTGTTTTATCTATTTTCTAATTAACAAAGCTGTCGGGAAAATTTCCGAATTGGTGATAGGTTTGTTTCACATTGTTTGTCTGGGTATCTCCGGCTGTCATAGGTGTCCTCAGCCCTAGTTGTACCACTTTGGTAAAACGGGCGCGAAGATGCTTTCACACTATAGTAGCGTTCCAGTAATATATCCTAAAGATATATATTTACTACTAGAACGCTTCTTACTAACAAAATTATTTTTATTATTAATTTCTTTGATGATTATAGTCAAAGGTTTAACAGGCGTTCTCAAACTTATCGTCGCAACTCTCCGGAACGTCACATCACGGGACTAGACTGAGGGCTCATAATAAAAAATATAGAAACAAAGAAACGAGAAAATGAAAAATAGAGCAACGGATACTGCATTCTCTCGCATTAATTACTACGGTTTGTGGGAGTAAAGTTTAACTAAACTAGGACCAGTTTCGTTCATTATCATACCGGTCTATAATTTAATAAGTAGGTCGACTCTGCATTAGGTGGACTGATAAACTTATCAAAAGGCCAAGCTCAATCTGAATTGCGGGATACTTACATCAATACTAGTCACATCGATATATATTTCTTCCTTATTTTTCCCGTGTTGGTCTGAGTCCTCTGTCTACAATTCATCCTGTATGGCAACTCGTAAGAGGTGAGCAGACATTTTTTTTATGATATTGGAAGGCTAACAAGCAGAAGGATTTCCTAATGGTAAGAAATTCACGATGCCTAGATTGATAGGTGGTACTGGTGCGTTGCCAACCTGAGGCCGGGATGTTAGGCCTCGAGCAAAAATAAGTTTACCGGCTATCTTACCCTCCAAACCGGAACACGTCATGACGTTATGGCGACAGGAATAGGTAAGGCGGTGGTACCAATCCGGATGAGTCGCTGCGAAACTCTACCACCTAGTTAGATTTCGGTGTCTGTAGGAGACATATATTTCTCAACATAAGGAATGAACCATCATTAAATCTATGTAAAAATATGTATAATGTTGTTTCCAGAATCTACTATATCGGATGTTCTAATCTCTCTCTTGTTTACTTCTTTAAGATATTGTATGAGTCAATCTGATTTTAAGTTAGCTACTTCAAACACGCCTTATCCATTTAATGACTAAGTGAATTTATACCTATGGCTTTATCGCGACTTTTTATACACAACGATAGCAATGTAAACGGAGTTAACTATAAGCAGTGATAGAGCCTGATTAAAGGTTTATCAGATGTTCTCAAACTGTGTGCAGCAACTCCCCGGGGCATTACGTCACGAAGATAGCCATGGATCTCAGGCGTCGTGATATTGTAAGGATGACAACGATAAAATGTATTAATCGCCTCTATGGTCTAGCGGTTCAGTTGTTGGATTTGACTGCATGAGGTCCCGGGTTCGAATCCTGGGTCGGGCAACAAAAAGAAAATTGGGTTTTTCCAATTTTATAATAAAAAAATGTTACTAGGGATTGGATATGTGCCCGGTTGGCGATAGGAGTGCCACTTATCACATTGTGGGAGTTAGTGTCTCCGGCTAGTCGTGGGTGCCTTGGTTTGTGCGTCTGCCTACCTCTTCGGGGATATGGGCGTGAAGGTACTTTAATAAATGGAAAGTGACTGATTTATTACAACACAACACTTACTGTGGTAATCAGTGTCCATTGTACATAAATTTTAAAAACGTAACAAATTAAATCTTTATTTTAAAAGATAAATTAATAAATATTTAAGCAAAAATGATAAGGACAACATATACTAGAAAGGAAGATACAGCATTTTACGAGTAATCTAGGGGCCTAATAAAAAATCCATTTACATCCTCTTTTCAAATAATGATTTCAATAAATTAAAGTATAGTACCTAAGAGTTATAATTTGTAGGTATTCTTTTACGGATCAAGCTCGAAATATAGCGTCTATATGCAACAAAGATTGGGAATCAGTTGCATAGAATTGAATACCTGGAAAACCGAAGTTATAGCGAAACGTAAAGGCCACAGTAAACAATTATTCATCGTGTCACTGCACGATGGTAATGAATATAAATGTGAAGGTAAATTAACATTCCACCTGTTATAAAAATGAGGGCTAATACCGATATCAACGGCATTTTTTTATTTTTTATTTTCATGGCAAAATATAGCAACCAAGCACGCGGCCACACGCGGCTGATGGTACTAGATTGCCGCGTCTTATAGAAAACATATAGAAAACATAGATGTTGTTGGTGCGTCGCCATCCTGTCGGACCGGAACATGACATTGTCGTTATAGCGACAGAAATAAGTAAGGCGGTGGATCCCAACAAGAGCGAGCTGCTCCACCACTAAATAGTAATAGAAATATAACAAACGAGAAGTAAAAATAAAAAAAAATACTCAAAAAAATTAAAAAGAAAAGAAAGGTAAATCAAAATATTTAGCACTTAAATTACACGTAAAAAAGTTATGTCAAGTTCATACACCTAAATATGTGGAACCCCAAAATGGGAAGCTTAATAAATACCTATATATTATTGGAACTAAACATATATCAATTTCTTTATTTATAAGAAAATTAACAGTTATAATGTCAGGTACAAAAATTAAAAGAAATAATTATGATATAAAGAAATAAACAAAATACTCAGCTTATTACCCATTTTTGCAACAATATAAACATAAACACAATAAGTATTATTTGTTTAAGAAACTTAAGAAAGTATTGCCATTTAACTAATGCATTTAGTACTTCTATGAATAGTTCTCACAACTAATATTAAGAACCCTACTAATATTTAACTAATGCATTTAGTACTTCTATGAATAGTTCTCACAACTAATATTAAGAACCCGATAATATATAAATGATGTCTAAAACTGTTGAAATCTCCTGAGTTGGGAAAGTCGTAACGAGGTTTTATGCCATATGTGCAATGAAGGGAAATCCTGGCATCCTGTTTATCTATGAAAGGGCTTTGGTAATTTGTTAAAGGCTCATTCTCACTAACGGTAATCGCAACAAGTGAAATGACTTCCAAGTTTCTCCTTCAGCAGAAAACAAACGCGGTAAATAAGCGAATGAGGAAGTTATTTAAGACAAGCACCTACTTAGGTAAATGTAATAATTAACTTATGTTTAAATCTGTGTAATGATTACCACGCGTTTATATACCGAACCTCTCATGGACTATTTTTTTTTCATGATCTATCTACATATATTGTTAGTTTAACTACAAAAATGATTATCGTAAGTTCTTCTGGCCATGTACAAGTCATACGAAAAATCAAAATCATTTATCAAAAAACCTTAATCCTGTCATAAGTTTATGGATTAATTTCCGCCATAACTGTGTCACTGGCACATTTTTAAAATATTGATTATCTTAGGTATACCTTTTTTACCACGAAAATGTTAGTATGTCGATCTTAAATCCACTTAATGGAAAATAGAGAAGACAGTGGAAAGTGAAATTAAATGAGTACTAACTAGAAGGAAGAAATTCATACAAGTAAACATATTATGTCACATGTCTATAAATATATAAATATCCCTGGACAATTCACACAAATTGAATCTAACCCGAAACTAATTATATGCTTGTGCTATGGATTTTAGTCAACGATACTAATACATAGAAATACTCACATAGATACCAGAATAAATTTAATAAACACCCAGACCCGGAAATGCAGACATCTAAATGTTCATCACACAAATGCCTGCCCCCGTCGGGAATCGAATCCGAGCCTCGCGGTTGATCGGTGTAGTTAGGCGTGTACGCTAGCCACTCGACCAACGAGGCGGTCAAATACACGTCTATATACACTTAAGTTAGTTATTGGTGGTAATTCTGCTGTACACAAACTAAACTTATTTTAGACGCATGCTATCCTTTACAAATGAAACAAAAACAAAACAGATGGAACGTTTTAGATATGTCATATGAGTCCAAACATGTTAAGTTGTAATGTTTTTAAGCAACATTTTCAAAGCGATTGATTAAACGTCTGTAGGAATATCGTGTATGGTCTGATTTGACAGCACTAAAAGTGTTTTGTCTCTTTCTAGTACTTTCGTTGAAAGAAGGCAGCGATAACATAAAATTAGTTTAGTGAGTGTGCAATAAAATTACCATTACCTTATAAATTCCAAAGATTTTTGAAATTATTTTGAGGTTATCCAGAATTTGTGCATCTTAAATTTCATTTAAAAATGTTTGCAATATTCGAAGCTGCGTTTCGAATACCTGTATGAGCATAAACCCTATGTAAGGACTTGAGTAATTATCGCCACGTACATTGACTGTACCTACGCTAGGCATTTCATAAGACGCCGGGTCAACACCTTACCGACATTAGCAATTGCAATGAACACCCACCGTGTTTTTGATTGGATATTATAGAAACATACAAAATATTAATTATTAATTTAATGGAATAAGTAATGACATTTTTTATGTTAGAGGCAAACAGACGTGGGGGTTTCCTGATGACACGACATACTCGTCGCCTGAAGAAAAGAAAGAAATCTTTAAAAAAGCGTTTCCATTTTCCTTATCCTCCGGGTTCCCTTGCCGTTCTTCCGTAAATACTCTATTAGGTTTTCCCACTCATAATTCCAGTTTTTATTTCCACTCCTTCACAGTTTAGTTGTAGGGTTATGGAAGTCCCTTTTCCTTGATATCCGTAACAATGAATCCATAAACTCATTAAAAAAACACTTAAAACTATTTTAAAATTGCTTAAATTGTTAGAGATAAGTTCGCCTTTTGTACCTCGCAATCGAAATACGACTATGATAAGCACTGACGTTATGAAGCAGGAGAAAGAATAATGTACTAACGAAGAAATAATTTAAACGATTAAATGAAATTGTTTGCCCAATAACGTAGGTCTATACCATTAATACTTAAGCTTCTTCAAAGAAAGAGTGAATATACCTTTTGTCTTAGAAAAATGTCACGAGATAGAGAGTAGATTGGGTCATAGTCCAATCTTTACTCTTTATCCAGTGACTCCCTATCCTGTGAAGTAAATAAAAAAAATACTAATCTGAGCGAAGCTTTCCAGCACTATAATCACATTGTATGACTTACAATCCATTTCATATCATTCGAATAAATGAGTAATCTACATTAGACCAAATCATTGAACTCTCAAATTTTCATTTTTATTCAAATATACAGTCGTCAGAAAAAGTATTGTCACTGATTCAGTAAAATTGAGATATATTATTGTGATAATATTGTATCGCCTCTTACGAGTTGTCAAGAACATTATATTTTTTTTTACGTATGCAAATCCGGCGGGTTATATCCGGAAATGTGGCGGGTTATGTCAGATTCCTACTGACTAAAATCACACAGTGTCTTCTTTGGATTATCTACAGAAACCCAAGGCAAGGGACTGTGCTGCGAAGTCAAAACAAAGTACTATGTAAATACTGCTTTTTGCGGGTGCTTAAGGTGGTAGAGTTTCGCAGCGGGCGAATCTGGATTGGTACCACCGCCGTACGTATTCCTGCCGTCATAACATCACGACGTGTTCCGGTTTGGAGGGTAAGGTAGCTGGTAAACTTACTTTTGCCCTAGGCCTAACATCCCGGCCTTAGGTTGGCAACGCACCATTACCACCTTTGGTGTCTCTAGGCAACGTGAATTTCTTACCATCAGAAAATCCATCTGCTTGTTTGCCTTCCAACATCATAAAAAAAATCTAAGCAAAAGGAAAAAGAAAAAACGAAATGTTACAAGTTGTTACCGAATTAAAGTTATTCGTACCAACATATTTTACCACATTATGGTGTTCTAATATATTTTTTGGGTCAAAATATTGTCATTAAAATAATATTACTCAAAGGAATCCCGGCATCAAAAGAATAACACCAAACCTAGCAAAGTATACTTATGTTAGAATTTAAGCACAACAATGAAAAAGATTACGCCATTGACCAAATTTTACGAGCAAAAAGTGATAATTGCATTATTGTTATCTTTCTAAAACCAGTTTGGCAACTGCCGGTTAACGGTCACATCTCTACCGGTAAAGCTGTTGGTTATTGAAATATAATTAAAGTGGCTTCTTTGTTGTTTGTAAAAGCAATAAATAACAAAATATATACATAAGTTTTAATTTATGGTAAACATTTTTACACCAAGCTTTAATTTCTAAAGACTATTTCCAGCAGTAATATAGCCCAAACACCTTCTGCCTTCTATTCATATCAGTTCAACTACGAGTATCCAACTAAAACTATAAATGCGAACGTGTGAATATGTATGTATAGATGTATGTCACTCTTTTACGCTCGAATGGCAGAACACATTTGTCTGAAATTTGGAACACAGATAGGTTGTGACCGGGATTAACATATAGGCTACTTTTAACCGCGACCACACAATAGGTTCTTGTGAAAACGCGGACGAAGTGGCAGGCAAAAGCTAGTATCATAATAATATTTAATTGTCAATAAACTTGTTAATGACATGCAATAGGAAGTTCGCCGGATCGACTAGTTATTAATAATACTCTATAAGGAAGAACTTAGTAAGCGTAGGGTTACGACGACCCAATCGACTGCTAGTACAACCATCTAGTATTTAAGATTCTGAAAGCCCAGATTGGTGCCATCGCTTTATTGGTACCTTTCCCTACTAGCTAGGTACCTTTAGATCAGTGCTCCCTAATGCGCACTTTGTTTTTCAGTGACTCAGGTTCGATTCGGGTCAGGAGCTGAATTTTTGTGATGGACGTGGATGTCTGTATTCCTAGATGTGGGTGCTTATTAAAATTATTAAGGTATTTAGGTATTTCTTTGAATTAGTATTGTCAAGAGATATATCTTTGATCCAAAGAAATAGTTAACTGAATAAAAATGCCATCACAAGTAATAATTTTGCTATATAATAATTATGTAACATCAACAGGATAACAAACTGCATGTAAGCGCATATATTGCCAGTTAATTTCATACATGTACACTAAAAGGAAATTACAGACAAGGTAGCTGGTAAAATATTATAAAATGTGGACAGGTAATTACATATTTCACGTATAAGCTATGTTTAAGAATCACTTGAGCTAGATAAATGGATAAGCACGTAGCTGACACAGCGGGTGGTCACTATCTGTCCGGTTTCAATGCTTCCTCGTCAGGGTTGCGACTTTTATTTTAAAACACATATTTAATTTTTCAACCCCCGGCTAAAAATGTGTTTTAATTTTGTCGTGTTTGTTGGGGTCTGTTTATCGCATCATAACTTAGAAACTGTTGCACCAATTTTGATGAGAATATTTTTGTTTGAAAGCTGACGTAGTCGAGATAATTCTCAACTTAATGGTTTGTTTGGGGGTTATCGAAATTTTTTAACTATAATTTTAATACATTTTAGCATCAGTTTTGCTACTGTTAGCACCTGTGTTTTAAAAGCTCCAAAAAATATTTACCCTCTCGACTACTTCGGCTATATTCGTCAAGCTTGGGAAATTCGAATGTATTTTAAAGATATCTATTTAAAGTTGTTATTACACATAATTAATCATTTCGCTTCAATTTAGATTCCGTCATCCTAATTAAAAATAAAAGAGTAAAAAAAGTAAAAAGTGTAAAGCCGAAACCCGAAGCGCATAATTTAAATACGCATACTGTACGCGTTTAACTATAACTTTTGCTTCATGTACAATTAACTCACTAATAAATTAATTAAAAAACAGCTATAGGGATGTTAAACCTGGAGCAAAATACATCACGGTAAACGATTACACTTTTGGGGCAGGTATCGGCAAGGCGGTAAATAAACAGAATTTCGCATACCTCTACCGCCCAGTCACTGTGGCGGTGTTTGTAACAAATACCAACCCTTGCTTGCAGCAGTTCATGGGCTATATGTTCAATAGTCCCCGGGATGCTTAAACATTTAAAAAAAAAAGCATCTTCACGCCCATATCCCTGAAGAGGTAGGCAGAGGCATAACCAGCAAATAACAACATTTGATATTTAGAATAATATTCAAAAATAGTCCCCGGGATGATATTTAATATTTAATTTTCAAATATTTAATTTGATGTTTTGAATAATATTTTAGAATCGCTTGAGCTAGATAAATGACTAAACATTCGCTGTCGCAACGGGTGGTTATTGCCAGCCCGCTTTCAAAGATTCACGGTCAATAGGGTTGTCACTTTAAATTTTTTGTTTTATATAAATATGAATAGCAGGAACACCGGAGGATTATGATAGGATATTGAGGAGGATTCCTAAGAACCATCCATCCTTTTCACTTCAACGCGTATATAACCATTGTTCTTGCATTATGTAAAAGAGTAAAATACCATAAAATATATGAAAATGCCATTGACAGTTTTTACAGATCACCTAACATAAACCCGAGTATAAATTAGGTAATTTCTTAAGGCAAAGGATCACAACTTTTGAAAACAATTTCTGTAACTTAAGATTTTCTGGAGGGTTAGCATGAACAGCAAACGCAGACGCTAAGTAGAATTTTATGGACGTGATGCAAAACTTTTTTTCTTATTGAATAATGAAAACACAGCTTTTGACTTGCCAAAATCGATTGTCGAAACTAGCCGTTCCGGCGAACTTCGCATACATTGACATTAACAGCTACTAACAGTGCGTATGGACAAAATTCAAGTGTGGTTTTACCAACCTTCCCTGTAATTTTTCGGGTTTTTCTCTTTATATAACCCTTCTCCTGACAAAGTGCTATGCAACAAAAAAAAAGTTGAGAGGTGTCAAGGGACACCCGGATGGAACGAAGTTCTCTCTCCCCCCCTGTCTATCTCTCAATCTCTATCTCTAGTAATCTCTATCTCTTATAGAGAGAGACAGACAGAGAAACATGAAATAAAAAAAAAGAAAAAAAATAGAAAAAAATAAAAAAAATTAAAATGATAATAAAAAATAGAAAATGAAAAAAAAAATGTCCGACCCGGGATTCGAACCCGGGACCTTATGCAGTCAAGTCCAACTACTGAACCGCTAGACCACAGAGCAAAAAGTGTCGTGACAACATTTTCGTACGAATTTTTTCCGTCTAGCCCCCATTCCAACGCGCAATAAGGAACTTCGTTCCAAAAATAGCAAAGTTGGTCCATCCGATCAAGCGTAAATGCGATGACCACGCGAAATGAAAATTCATTTTTATATGTTGATGATGATGATGATGTTATATCGCATGTTACGTATTTTAGTTTTCTGAGCGTCTGTGTAAAATTCATTGTGTGTACCTAAATTAAAGATAAAACGGTTCTCTTTACGAGCGAATGGTAGGCCTACTGATATTTCATATTATTTCATTTAATTACGTAAATTGAAAAATGTTTCTATTATTATCGCCCAATAATATCAAGATAAGCATCGTAGATAAAATATTGTTTAATTCATCACGTCCAAGATCACTTTAAGAAGTCATAGAAATGTGATGTGATTTACCATACCAATTTATAAAAAAAATATTGACAAATCTTAATAATAGCCTGCCCAAATTTTAAAATTAGCTAAGTACAGTAAAATAATATTTTTTTGAAGTCTTCTAATACTAAACAAAAAACACATCCCAATATACGATTCGATTTTAATTTCATTTTAATCGCTGACGTGGATCCATGAACAATAATTATAAATATCAACCCATATTATACAATTTTAACAGACAAACACGATTGAATATTCCAAAAAAAATATAAGGGAAATTTCCAGTATTCAAAATATTTTTTTAATTATAGTCTCAATAATGTGTTAATAGAAAGCAACAATAATAATCCGGATAAATCCACAACAACGGAATCGGAACGGACGGAAAATGATAGGGGAGGTATCTTAAACTGAAAGATTTACCAGTTAGTGCACAACCAAGGCACCCACGACTAGCCGAAGCCACTAAGTACCACAATGTGATTGGTGGCAAGCGTACCTATCGCCAACCGGGCACATATCCAATCCCGTGCAACATTATTTTTTTTAACAGAATATTTAAAATATAGATAGATTTTCGCTTTTGTATTTTTTTTTGTATTATTGATTTTGATTTGTGTGTGCCCGACCCGGGAATCGAACCAGGGACCTCAAGAATGGAAATGTTTACAAAAAATACAAGTTGAAAAAAAAACTTGTTACATGGACGAGGCCGAGAAATACTAGTATTTAATACGCGACCGTAGATACGAGGAACAGTGTCACGGAATATGTAATAGTAGTAAAGTAACAGTGTTGAATAATAACAGTCACCGGCGGCCTTATTATCTCAGAGTTATGCATGAATATTCATCTTGCGGAAAAACACAATGTGCAATGGAGCGTACCCTCTCCGTGGGAACGAGGTGTACTCTAAAACTTTTACGTCACTGTGAATTATTGAAATCACCGTTTCATTTGACGCTATCACGTCTGTGCTCGTCACTGCCTTGTTCTAGTTAAGGGGTAGCGTATCCGTTGAGATTACGCATAAGTTTCCAAGTTAGCAATTTATTTTCAGCATGTTTGGGGTTTAAAGGACGGGTATTTCTTATCAATAGAAATTCTCAGCTTGTTAGCCAAATAAATTAACATTTATATATATAATCACGCTAAGTCCCTAACAAGGTAAGCAGAGGGTATAAATTAATGGTAATCAATTTTATTAATTGTTGACAGCTTGTTCATGCATTAAACAATGTTGACAGTATTGTAGATATTTAAATTGTTAGCATAAAACTAAAAACTCAACCTCTTTATTACCTATATATACGAAGAGAAAAATAACAATTACTAGGAGGTAGAGTTTCGCAGCGACTCACCCGGATTGGTAGCACCGCCTTACCTATTCCTGCAGCCATAATGTCATGACGTCTTCCGGTTTGGAGGGTAAGGTAGCCGGTAAACTTACTTTTGCTCGAGGCCTAACATCCCGGCCTCAGTTTGGCAACGCACCATTACCAACTTTGGTGTCTCTAGGCGGCGTGAATTTCTTACCATCAGGAAATCCGCCTGCTTGTTTGCCTTCCAATATCACAAAAAAATAACAGGAAATTAGATAAGAAAAAGCTTTCAAAACTAAAACATTTCTATTAGATTTTATTCCGTTTTTTATTCCGTTACAAAAACGGTAGGTATACCGTTACTATTGAAAAAATACCATGTCTGTTTTGATCTCGTTTTATTAATAAAAATCTTCAATTCAACCCACGCTTCATCGTAATCGGTTAAGCAGGAGCAAATAGATCTTCAATTGAATGAAAGTCCGTTCTATATACTAATATATAATATATATAATACTAGCTGCGGTGAACTTCGTTCCGCCCGTTCAGTTTTAAAATTAAAATGTAGTTTTCTCTTATTTCTTGGCTGTTGAACGGGATAAAATGTACCTTCCTCCTTTTCCCAGTTCTAAGCTACCTCTCCATCAATTTGTAGCTCAATTAGTTAAGTCGTTCTTGAGTCAAAAATGTGTAACTAACACAATTTTTCTTTTATCTATATCATTAAATAGTATAAAACAAAGTCGCTTCTTCTGTCCCTATGTCCCTTTGTATGCTTAAATCTTTCAAACTGCGCAACGGATTTTGATGCGGTTTTTTTTAATAGATAAAGTAATTAAAGAGGAAGGTTTATATGTATATTTTATAACCGTGCGAAGCCGGACCGGGCGCCTAGTAATATATAAAAATCAATGCCACTTTTCAATGTAATTTTATAACTCAAGAACAGGCTCACCTATCCAAACCAAATATTTAGGTTTAATTTTAGAATATTTAGTAGATGGTTTATGTGAAGTTTGCATAAAATCGGTCCAGCGGTTTATCATGTGTCAATCACATTTTTTGTAACAAATGAATTAAATAAATGGCGGATCATTTTGTTAATGGGTATTTTTCAGTCAAATTGAAACTTTTTTCAGATAGAGGTTGTGTTGTCATATTGAATTTTTTTTCAGATACTTTTTTTTTTCTTTATGATATTGGAAGGCAAACAAGCAAACGGATTTCCTGATGGTAAGAAATTCACGTTGCCTAGAGACACCAAAGGTGGTAATAGTGCGTTGTCAACCTGAGGCCGGGATGTTAAGCCTCGAGCAAAAGTAAGTTTACCGGTTACCTTACCCTCCAAACCGGAACACGTCAATTGCAAGTACTGACGTTATGGCGGCAGGAATAGGTAAGGCAGTGGTACCAATGCGGGTCAGTCACTGCGAAACTCTATCACCTAGTACCTAGTTAGTTTGTTGTGTTAAGTCATTAATACGGTCACATAGTGGTCATATACGTAGCGAAGCCCGTACTGGGCCACTAGTAGGTATATAATATGTAATTATTAGAACGCTTAAGAATTACTTAAACTTTTTTAAACAATGCGCGGTGGAATCGGGACAAATATTATGTTTTGTTGCTGTAATTATATTGCGTTACTCAATACAATTTCAATAAGCCCAGTAAAACGTAATGCATAAAAATGTAAGGCATCTTTCTAGCAACTATTTTTTTTTTACATTTCACCTTTATTATCTCAAGGCCGTTCACACGCAAGTCGTTATGTGCCATGCGACCGTTAACCTTAATATTATTTTTTGTCGTTAAAATATATAAAAAAAAAACGATTAACATGAAACTCGTATCAAATTAAACTGTGTTATTTAAAACGAACAACTTTTATTAGATTTTGATTTTCGTGACCTTGTTTCATAAAGTAACATTCAAAGTTGAAATTTTGAGAAACGTTACTAGTTTTTAAACTAACCATGTACACCTAGTACAAATTGTTTTTTTTTTAAATTAAAAAGCAAAGTCTGCGTTGCTACACCAACCAGTATTTAAACTGAAGAATGTGTATACTTTTTTCCATGTGTCCAGGCTACAATGTGGAATAGACCATCTGTCTTCCTACCTGGTAGCCAATAAGAGGCGAGCATAAGTTAATAAGGTCATTGCCAACAAGATCACTAGTGGTATACCAAGTCTAACAATGTGATAGGTGGCAAACCTATTGCTAAAAAGGCACATATCCAATACCGGGAAAGGTTTTTTTTGGAAAATATAAAAACCCATTTCTTTTTGTCTCCTGACTCGGGGATCGAACCCGGCTCCAACTCAACTAAGTTAAGACTTACGCCAGACCCCTAGAGGCACTAGACCATAGACACAATTTGCAAGGGTAGAAATGCAGCATCTTACTTATTACTGCCAGCACAGCGACGATGTTGTGCACTGTCGTGTTCCTGGGGGTGCATAGTGGTTTAGAAAAGCAAAAGAAAAGAAAATACATTTATTTCGCGGAATATGCGTGTTGAAGTTGTTACAAAATTATTTAAGCTTTCCAACATATTCTAACACATTGTGGTGTGCAAATATTTTAATATTTTTGAAAGTGATTATTTAATTATATACACAATGTTTTAATATTCATACAACAAATAGTTTTTAGCACACTAGACCTCTTGAAAACATTAGAGACTGTAAAGCAAAAAAAAAATCTTTTTCCTATCATTAATCGTGAAATACTTCCACCTTTTCTTGACCGAATCTGAGAACATTTTGGAATATTAAATTCAGCATGTTAAATTTAAAAAATCAGTCAGTCAGAATTTATAAAGATTAGGTCACGCCCCGTTGCACTGCGTTTTGCATCGCGTCGCGTCGTTGCAAAAACACTTGTTGATTAGAAATATGGAAAGTGACGCGAATGCAGGGACAACCCAACGCGCTAACGGGCTTCGTTCTTAAGGAGCATTTAGTTTTTTTTTGGAACGAAGTTCCTTATTGCGCGTTGTGAATGGGGGCTAGACGGAAAAAAATCTTACGAAAATGTTGTCACGACACTTTTTGCTCTGTGGTCTAGCGGTTTTATTATTATTTTTTTATATTTTTATTTTCTTTTCTTTTTTATTTCGTGTTTCTCTGTCTGTCTCTCTCTATAAGTGAGATAGAGATTACTAGAGATTGATAGAGATTAAAAGAGAGCGGGGGAGAGAACTTCGCTCCATCCGGGTGTCCCTTGACACCTCTCAACTTTTTTTTTAATTTGCAGAGTTCAATGAATATTTTTGGAATTTGTTTCTTTTAGTAATTTCAAGAGCGAGGACTATGAACAACGCCTATTAGTTTCAACTATTATTTTTTTTATGATATTGGAAGGCAAACAAGCAGACGGATTTCCTGATGGTAAGAAATTCAGGCCGCCTAGACACCAAAGGCCGTAATGGTGCGTTGCCAACCTGAGGCCGGGATGTTTGCCCCGAGTAAAAGTAAGTTTACCGGCTACCTTACCCTCCGAACCGGAACACGTCATGACGTTATGGCGGCAGGAATAGGTAAGGCGGTGGTACCAATCCGGGCGAGTCGCTGCTAAACTCTACCACCTAGTCGGATGTCACGGTGTTAGTGACGGTGAGCCTATGCTCGCCTTTTACGAGCTGCCTGGCAAGGAAGGCAGATGGTCTATGCTACAAAGGAGCCCGGACCAACACGGGGATCGTAAAAATTTACAATGTCATAAACAATGTATTTGCAATTTGTTTTTTTTTTTGTCGAAAAGCAAGGACTACGTGCAAAACCTATTAGTTTTTTGAGATCGTCAAAATTGAGACAATATTTTTAAATTTTGTGTTCTTTTTGTTGTAGAACAAAGTTTATATAAGCAACACCTGGTACAATTTGTTTTTTTTTTCATTAAAAGCAAAGGCTGCGTTGCTACACCTACCAGTATTTAAACTGAAGAAAATATGTATACAGTTTCAAAATGAATAAACATTGCGTGCATTATATCGTACGTCCGACCGCGCTTATGTTGTAAGCGATACGAATAGTTATGAATATTTATTGTCGCAGATTACAATCGCGTAACTCGAATGCTTTTGACCCACTAACATTTATTTAGATCTCTAGGAAGCTAATCGAACAAAAATAGACAGTTTAAGCTTCGAAGGAAAAAGAGGTGTATTACAAGTGTGACGTTTCTTTGTGTGTGTCTGTCTGTGGTATCATAACTCCTAAACCGATTACGATGCGAATTTATTTTAAAAGCTGGTGTAATCGAGATGATTCTTAGCTACATTATGCTATGTGGGATTGTTTTTTTTTTTTAATTTTATGATTTCTATAGAAAATTACAGCGAACAAGCACAATGCTCTCCCGATAGTAAAATACCACCTTGGCTTAATGACACCTTAGATGTTATTGAAGCGTCACTGTCCTGGGATGTTAGGATTGAATATGAAAGTCTACGAGACTCTACTTCCAGACCGAAACACCACAGTAACACTGTCACTTGGCATCAGGAATAGTTAAGGGATCAAGTAGCACACCACTCTATTACCAATTTACTTGTTGGTAAGAACCCATTTAACCTAGCATGGTCACCTATTGCTAGTTGCCAGACAGGAAAGTAGATAGTACACAGGGCCAACACTTCAGTTGTGTTAGTTGACACAAGGTTCACATGAAAAAAGTCAATATTAAACAGGACAACGTCTGTTGGCTCAGCTAGTCGTTAATATACCTAGTATATCAAACATTAAGCAAGTAAGGTGGGTGGAGTACACCTCCTCTATCGGTATCCAGCACGCGAGGTGCATTCCACCTTTGAGGAAGTCGCATTTGTTCCTTACTAAACGTCAACAATTACACGAGCGCATTATCTGTGGTTAATTATTGCAAGGTCGAATATATTCCCGTTACGTTGCTTCCTGTATATTTGTACAACGTATACATATTCTCACAATAAGCTTTGTTTTAGTTCGAGCAATTAAATCATGTTAACGTTAAGTGAGTTTTGTGGTTAATCACTTCATTTAGAACATTTATCTACCTCTCAACCAATCTTACGAAAAAAGAAAAGTAAAAATCCATTCATTATCGGCCGAGTAATTGTATAACACAGCTATACTAAGTGGTTATTAAACAATAACAGATCATTAAAGATTTATTTAACTTACGTCCGCACTAAGATATGTCCATAAACATTTAAACTAGCAATAATTCACAATTTTGTACTATATATTAAAATAAATTAAATAAATTATGTAAATTTCAATTTAATGGCTGTTTAAAAGATAATTGACTTCTACGAGAGCGGCAGTCAGATTCCAAGAACTCAAACTATGTTATTTTTTCTATACTAATATTATAAAGAGGAAAGGTTTGATTTTTTGTTTGTTTGAAATGAATAGGCTCCGAAACTACTAGACCGATTTAAAAATTCAAAAATTCTTTCACCTTCAGAATGCTACATTATCCCTGAGTGACATAGACTTTATTTCATCAAAATCGGTGCAGTAGAAGCCAAGTTACGTAGGTGAAGCTGCGTGAAACTGCTAGTGGTTTATATCTAGCGCACTTCGTATCGCTTCACATTAACAGCTACTAACAGTTTGAATGGATTAAAGTATTCTTTTTCCCATTTCCCTGCTGTTTTCCCGGTTATTTTTCATGACAACTTTTTCCTGACTATAACCAACATAACTAAAAAAATAATTAGCAAAATTGTGCAACGAAGTAGTATCTAATCTTATTTCTAGGGTTGCCTGTCTCTGAGTTGACGATAAGGCCACCTTTGTGTATCTTACAGTATAAGTTTTTTTGAGTATTTGTAATTTCTCTGTATTTGGTGTACAATAAAGTTTTATTATATTGTATTTTAGGCTAATCGTGGATGATCTGGTAGTGTCTACCGCATCGGGGATACGAGCGTGAAGATAATCAAACGAACAGATCTTGATCGCACGCAACATTATTTGCGCAGGTGAAATTAAGGTTGAAGTGAGGAAACAAAAATGAATAATGGGTTTTAAAGTTGCACTTGCTCAAATGGTGGCATGATGTTAAATTTCGTCACATTAGATTGTGATAGTCCGATTTCACAGCGATACGAGAAATGGGAGGATACGTAGGGTCAGTTCATATTCGACCCGCTTATTTCACAATTCCAGAGGTTCCCAAACTTATTATGTCTGAAGCCCACTTTGAAAATCAAATATTTTGCAGCGCCCTCCATTTTATTCGTCTCTAAAACTTCAATATTATAGGTCTGGTCTAGAGAACTACTAGTTTTTAAAATGTGACTTCAGATGTGGGTTCTTCCCCTGTGTACTGCGATATTTGAAAACACGAATGTTTTAGTGTTTGATACCAGTAACTAAATATGTTAAGATATGAATAGCGTCATCAAAGCAATGAATATATTAAATATTTAACGAATGGGTCTATTTCAATGCGGATTTCTGTTCGAAAGCTGGAATGATCAAGATAGTTTTTACCTAAATAGCCTAGCCTATTTATCGGGGTGTTTTATGAGTAAGCAAACATTTTCAAAACAACTACTTTTTCATGTTATGGTAAACACAAATGCTAATGATGTGCTTATACCAATGATATTTTATAGAAGCGAGAATAAAGGATATCAGAAAAATCGTAAAAAGTATAGTATCTTCACGCCCATATCCCCGAAGAGGTAGGCAGAGAGCGCTACGGAAAATCTGTGAAAACGCATTCGCAAAACCGAAATCAAAAAGTGGGATTAAAAGAGAGCGACGGTGTAAAAATGAGAAAGAGCATTTGTTGGTTTGGCCATGTGAAAATATTGAAAGATGTAAGATTGACAGCACAGATATACAATATCAAAATGGATAAAAATAGGTACCCTGGAAACCAAGGTTAACATTCCATGACCAATTGTCCCCCTGGGAACCAAGGTTGACATTCAATGACCAATTGTCACCCTGGGAACCAAGGTTGACATTCCATGACCAATTGTCATCAAGAGTCTCCAAAACCGCCGTGTTTCTATGAGAATAGTAGTGAATGAGCTAGGCAGGTTCTCAAAAATCGCTACCCCACATTGCGGGAGTCAGCACAAACTCGTTCCGGGTGTTCGGGGTCTACCGGGTGCCCGGATGCCTGTGAAACCAGCCTTAACAATTTACATCGACATTGCGCAACCCGGACTATTATAAAGTCGTTAGTGTTTCATGCAAATATTTACTTTTGCTTTTCAAAAGGAGCCGCTGCGAACCTCATTAAAACTTTACCAACGAAGCGGACTGTGTCAACATTAACCGACGTTATAAGGGTTCCTGCGATTGGTAAATTTAAATATCACGATAGTTAAGTCCTCTAATACGTTAACAACTCAAAAAAACACTTATACTGTTCCACACTAAAAACAATTATAAATATAAACAATGAAGTTCCACCCAGTGCCGATGATAAAAAGTGTAAATTATATCATCTAACACGAAATAACAAAAAAATGAAGTAACAGAAAACTGAAGTGGCAAAATCGGTTTAATCACATCATAATAATTAAAAAGCTACTTTATTCTGACTTTATCTTTATATACAAAAAAATCCTTAGCCGTCGCATCACGCGAGAACGGAGGGCCAAATATCGTTTCTTTATTTGTGTTAGTTATTGTCTAGAATATGAACATATAAAAAATTACAATATTTATAGTTAGGAGGAACGTCCAACGGTTGAAGTTATTTTATTAATTCAAAGATAAATTGAACTTATTTTGTTAATTCAAAGTTATGTTTAATACTAGGACGTGGGGAGTATTAGTTCTCTTTTCTATATGATCTACGAAGACAATCACGCCGACAGGTGGTAAGAAGTAACTACATATTGACGTTGACACGAAAGGTATTAAGTATTAACCATGCGTTGCCAACTTAAGGCTAATAAGCCTTTTGCGTAAGTATTAGTATGTACCTTTTAAACCGAAATACGACAAAGGCTAGCATTAATGTTAAGCCAACAAAAATGTATAGTACTACTCTTGGGCCACTTACTGCGGGACTCCACCGCCAAATCTGATTAGTTAGAAGTAACTAATGCCGAATTTCCGAACTACCAAAGACTCGTTTCTAAATACTCCTATACAGGGTGGTGATTGGGAGAACTGGTTCCGTACTAAAGCCGCCAGGGAAAGTATCACCTATTGATTCCTGCCGAAATAAAGACCCTAGCTCACAAGACCTAATCATCTTTTCATCTACTCAGACCTAGAACCTGGACCAATACGGGGATGTTTTGGCTTATAAACCTGATCTAATATTTCGACCTCAAGATAATGACGGACTGGCAACATCAAGAACGCCGCTTATTTTCCGCCCTCTTACAAAGTAAACTCATCTCCTACACTAAAATTTTAAAAAAAAAAACTCCCAATAACAGTTACATGTAATATAGTTAAAAACCATCTAGATCACGTTAGCTTTCAAACAAAAACATCCGCATCAAAGTTGGTGTTACCGTTTAAAAGTTATGATGCCACAAACATACATACACAAATTATAACAGCCCTCTTTTTCCGTCGGAGAATAAAAATTGAAAACCAAGAGCACAATAAGTAAAGATGTCACAAAGTTATCTTGTGGTTAATATTTTGTAACACATTACAACGAATTAAAGGTGTTACACCTTATTATTCAATACAATATAATATCATCGTTGACCGCAACGGTCAGCGACATAACTAACATAGTATACACTAGTTGCCCATTGGTCGAAATTCAACCATTATACATTTTAATTATAAGTTATTCAATATAAATTATGAAAATATAATGTTCAAACATTATTAATTTTCTGTTGTTAATTATCTTTCTCATAATAACGCCATCTTCATTTATCAACAGCAACTAAGTAGTTGCTGTTGATAAATGAAAATATATAATGTTGATAAGCAAAGTTGTTTCCAAACATTATGAACATAGTTTGAGCGCCATCTGTGATCTTTTATCGGAATCAATATTTTTGTTTTTCTGTCAAATGCACGGTAGTATGTGTAATGTTTTATTTATTGATGTAAGGTACTTTATAAGCAGTATTATTGAAAAATATCAGCGTCCTGCACTTCTCCCACACATAAACTATAAGTGTATCAAATTTCATACTTTTCCATCCTCCTATTTTTTTTAAAAG
>NJDC01004520.1:23109-37842 GCA_002245475.1 Calephelis virginiensis
ACAGGTAACCTTACCATCCAGAGCAGAAAATAACAAGCCGTTATGGTGGCAGTGGCAGGCAACTGGGCAAGTTACTATATCACTTCATCTTGGTGAAAATAATTTTTAACTCGCCTCTTATGAGCTGCCTGGTACAGAGGCATATAGTCAATTCTACTCAACAGATCCAGACCAACCCAAAGTAATATTTTTGTTAATGAGGTGCCTCTAAATCGCTGCATCGTTCAAAGATATTACTTGGGCTTTGCATTGTGTAGGTAACAGAATGTTATAATTGAATTTATTACTAACATACAATAAAAATCAACCTTTTAGCAGTTTGGTTATATTATAAAATCCTGTTGTATCATTTGAAAGACTTCCTGAAACATGGGGTGATTTATTGTTGGGTTTTTTTATACCAATATCTGTCCCATCTACGGCAACTATGGTATTGAATAAAATCTTTCGATGAATCTTTATAGACCAAATGCAAATAGCTTTTTATGTCGAGTCTAAGACTTACTCTGCCATAAAGTTTCAGTTTGTGGTGTTAAGAACTTGATGTGTAAGCATGTGAATTTGTAAAATAAATTCAAGTTTTTGTAATTACCTACCAACGGTTAGGACATCTACTGACTGCCTGATTTTGATAGGTAAAAAATGCTACCGCATGCAATAAACAAAAGGCAGATGTTTAAATTTATATATGATAGGTAAGAAGAGAACACCAATTACCTATTATACATTTACGTAGCTAAGTAATTAGGTACCTTTTTGGTAAATTTTATAGCCAAATACATGGTAATGCTAATAAAATATAGTAGCAATAAAATCTTTAATGTTTAGCTGGTTGGGAATTGAGATGTGGCTTTGATTTATTTATGGGATATCAAAGGTTTCAATCTTTATTAAATATACAGCACTAGATACTAAAAGGGTTCAAAATTTCATGTCTAACTATGTGATAGGTGGCAAACTTACCACCAACCGATCACATATCCAATCCAGTTTTTAAATAGAAAATTGAAAAGAAAAACCGGATTTTCATTTTGTTGCCTGACCCAGGAATCGAACCCGGAATCTCATGAAGTCAAATGACCCAGCGGTCACGGAGGCGATCATGTTAAATTAATGTTAGAATTATGGAATTATAATTTCGTAGTTAAGTACTTTTGAGACGAATCTACAACAATGCTGATATAAAATTTTCTATTTTAATCATATGGCTATCTTCAGCTAGGTACCCTACGAGAACTTAACAATCAATTGTAATAAAACAAGAGTAGTTTATATGGAAACTAAATTTAATCGTCTTCTAAAAAAATCCCTCTAAATTTTAAGTGACATTTGTAATTTTAAGTGAAATTTGACATAAAACATGCACATCAGAATACGAAAAACCTAAATTGAACAACTAAAATGTTTTAGATCTGTCAAGCTAAAATTTTAGTTTAGATGTGTACAGCAGAATACCAAACGTGATTAGACAGCTCTAAATCTAATTTTAGGTTAGTTTAGACTAGTTTGTACCAAGGGAATCGGCACCAATATATACTTGAATTGTTCCCATATACAAACTGTTACTAATTTCAAGCAATACGAAGTTCACCGGGTCGGCTAGTAGTTTATAAAAAGCTTGTAATAATAGCGTCCGCTTTATATCTGAATTGAAACTTGAGAGGCTTTCGTGCTGGTCCGGATCTACCTAATATGCAGATTATAAAAAAATTACGAGTATAAAAAATGACATATTTTACAGCCATTTTTTCTTATAACAAATTGCTTGAAAGATAGACCATTCCAAAAGTGTTAAGTAGATGTGATGTCTTTTGAAATAAGAGAATGAGAAATCTGAAAAAATTAAATATGTTTAATTAAATTAATTAAATCCCGGACTCAGGTTGGCAACGCACTATTACCACCTTTGGCATCTCTAGGCGACGTGAATTTCTTACCATCAGGAAATCCGTCTGCTCGTTTGCCTTCCAATATCATAAAAAAGACATTCCAAGTACAAATAGTAGTGTAGTAGTTTCACCGGTCTCCGAAAACAGCGTGTGAATCGGAAAATGGTAATGGATGTGGAAAGAGGAAAGTCAGCTATCGTGAAACTTTGGACTCGATAACTTGGTGTATGCATGAGAAATAAAAGTAGTTTGGGACACCCAGTAAAAATTTTACTTTCTACTTTTATTATATATCCCTCTTCCCTTATACCTATATGATTGCTTCTACGGATTTTTTAATGATCGGGTCCGACCACTTAGCTAATTTTTGTCAGCCCTAATAGAAGCTACAAATACAGTCTCCAACCATTTCGCTTTTAAGCTCCATTTAAAAATACCACCATAATGAAATTCCGCACTTAATTCAAAAACCGTGTTTAAGATACCCTCATTATCCTCAAAATAACTTGACCAGGATTACAGAGATAAGGCACGTTAATTTGTTGAAATACCCGCAAACTTATTTACAATTTCTCCAACAGATTCCCGCTATAGTGTAGTTTTTTTTGTAATAAAACCACGTTAATCATTGCGGAGACGTGTATCTCGCTAACGCCTTAGTTATTTAGAGTAGATATAGTCTCGATCAGGACAATCCGTGTCGAACGGTAGCAACTTTTTATTATTTATACAAGATAGTTTAAGCGAAAACACATTTTACAGTCTTCTAATAAAGTTCATTTTTAAACATGAAACTAAATGAGTTAAGTTCTATTGGATTTGCGATGACGGGTTATTGAAGTCCATATTAGTTATACGAGTTCTGCTCTTTTCCTCCATCTATTAGGTTCATATTGGTTGAAGTTTGTAGGACGCGAAAGGACCAAATTGCTTGCGGCTAGAGTCGATTACATTCTGATATGCTGGTAATATCCGATTTTATCTCAATTTGCAGCCTTCAAAAAATATCTTTATCGAGAGTAATTGATTTTTGGTATATTGTCACTGATCGATTACACTGATATAACTTTTAATACACCAAAATGAAAATGGCTATGAATCCTGATATGTAGAATGAACCAATGAATTATTTTTTAAAAAAAGGAATCATCAACTAAGTTAACCAGAAAGCTAATGAATATTATTTTACCGCAGAAAACTACAAAAACCCGATTCGATTTGAATAAGTAGGGCGTCTTCGTATACAAAAAAAAATATTTTTCCTCGATCTCCCTGATAGCCTATACCAGATCCTGACTTGGTAGCAATGGGACCACCTCGGATTTGCGCTCGTTCAAATAAAAGTATTAGTGAAATCGTTTAAAAATGACGAAATACAGGAGACAGAGGTACCTAAAACTAGGGCCCCACGACTAGCCGAAGACACTAAGTCCCAAATGTGATTGGTGGCATGCCCATTGTTTTATATTAGAAAATTGATAAAACACATACCAATTAAAAACAAATTACTTCTTACATTTTTAATATCAACGTGAACATCCAATTTTTGTAAACAATAAGATTGTTTTAACACGAAGCACAATGGTAAAATAAATCTTCCGAGATAACCCTTGATTAAGTCTGAAAAGCGAACTCCATGACAAATAATTGCCAGTCTCCGAAAATAATGGGATACGTAAAGGTTAACATGGTTTGCGCGACTTCATACGGCTTCACGTCAAAATTTAATTTAAAAGTTAATAAAAAAGTTTGATAGGATGCCTTTTAAAAATATTTTAATCTATAGCAATTTAGGTAAATGTAAATATTCAAATCGCTGTGTTTTTTTTCTTTATTTGCCTTTATTTAAACTTAGCATCATGAAACTAAATAATTTAGTACTCAACACTTATAGTTTATAGCAGATAGATTAGATATGTCCGTCCGTCGCACCGTTTGGACGCACGGACGCGTCCATATACAACATTTTTGAAGTGAAAACTTCTTTAGCGGCGTTGCCCGCTTTTTTTTGGAATGGGTAAAAACTTCTAATTTCGCGTCGGATAATCAGAACGTAAGACCGAGAGAGTTTGGATATAAAGATCAATATTAGAGCGAATTTTTTTTTTACTAATTTTTCGATCGAGCATATTGAGGAATACTCAAGGTCATTTAGGTAACATCATATACATTTTTTCTATCACAAGGAATGAACATAATATGAACATTAAAATGTACCCAACAGGGAATATTTAAATACTCTTTAGCAAGAGGTACCCAATCTCACATAATACGAGCAACTTTGAGTATTAAACCAACAATATTGAGATAATAAAGACTATTTAAAAAAAACTAAAGAGGCTGTTTGAAAGAGGCTTCATACAAAATCAAGGTAAAGGTCTCTCTCAGATAGGTACTAATTTTAAACACCTATTATTTAGCATTGAATGACTAATAATAAATGTAAAAGATAAGTATAATTAAAATACATAGTTCAAGTGTACAGATCCGGCAGTGACATGAAGGTAGGCCTCGAGTATCGACTGCCAGCCATAAATGGTCCTGACGGTCAACGAGACAGTTACGACAGTTCAGATATTCAGGCGTAAGCTCAAAATTGTTTACAAACTACCTGCTTATAGACTTCTTGATCCACTTAAAAGTAATTTGCACATATCGTGTCCTCAATATTCTTAAAGGTCTACATTTTATATCATTTGATATCGGATTACATTCTCAGTTTTGCATGAACTGGTTAGACTTTCTTGGTGCTTTGGAAAGTGGTCTGAGTGATTTTATCACAAACTAGCCGACCCGGCAAACTTCGTCTCGCTTGACGTTAACAGCTTGACGGTTTGTTTGAAAAAAATCAAGTATTGTTTTTCCCATTTTCCCGGTTTTTCTTTAATAAGAACCTTGTCCAGATCCCAGTCCTTGTCCAGATTCCAGTTCTTGTCCAGAAGCGTGATGCGATGATTACGCGAAATAGGGATTCATTTTTATAAATATATTTATACCTAAAGAAAACTGAAGACCACCATACCTTCAATGTAGGAATGTATCCTACATTGAAGGTATGGTGGAGAGAAGGGTTAATGACAAAAATGGACAGTAGATCCAGTTTTTATGGAATAAGACAGCGCACGAGCACGAAGCTCTTTTGATGTACGAGACAATGGCCTATAGGCACCATAGAAGGTAGATGCGCATTGCTGACCCATGGTTGGAGTTTTAGTGTTCATGTGCAGCTGTCAGACATAGAAGCATTCTACACAGAATACCCTAGACCAATACAGGCCTCGTATCTTATTTTTCTGCTGACTGCACAACTCGTGACCAAATAGAGCAAGCTCTAACCCGTAATCGTAATATAGATAAATGACGTGTCACATTGTTTGTGCGCGATGGACTCCTAAACTATTTAACCAATTTCAATTAAATTTGCACAACTTGTGCAGTTTGATCCAACTTGAAAGATAGGATAGCTTACATCTATATGTATGTATTATATGTTCCTCGTGTTGGTCCGGGCTCCTTTGCAGAATAGACCATCTGCCTTCCTGCCAGGCAGCTTGTAGGCTTACCGTCACTAACACCGTGACATCTGACTAGGTGGTAGAGTTTCGCAGCGACTCACCCAGATCGGTGCCACCGCCTTACCTATTCCTGCCGCCATATCGTCATGACGTGTTCCGGTTTGGAGGGTAAGGTAGCCGGTAAACTTACTTTTGCTCGAAGCCTAACACCCTGGCCTCAGGTTGGCAACGCACCATTACCACCTTTGGTGTCTCTAGGCGGCGTGAATTTCTTACCATCAGGAAATCCGTCTGCTTGTTTGCCTTCCAATATCATAAAAAAAATGGTCAAAGAAGGAGCAACAAAGAGACTTTCGCATTTTTAGTATGCAAGTAAGTTCCTTAAACAAGTAAATATTTATGGATACAGACAATGGAAATAAATTGACCAATGTGAACACCAAAGAGTATATAAATACTACGTAATAAGAGGCGGGACTTCCATAGATACATTATAGCAAACCCGAATTTGTATAAAGTTTACTTGAAAAATTATAACCCGTATAATTTGAAAGTAAGTCTAAAGGCATTCAGATATAAGGCAACTAGTGTCATATGATTTGGGCGAATAAAAAACATAGCAGACTTACTTTTTTTTATTTTTTATATGAAAGTTGCGCCAAACTGGTGAATACCATCAAACACCACGTGATATGATTCTAGTAACACAAGTGTGAGTGTTTGTTTGTTTAGCTTTTACGGCCCGTTAGTTGTAATTATCAGGTTTCCATGAAGTTTCTTAACCGTTTGTAGTGGGGATATAGGACACTGATTATCCGGTATGTAGCGGACTTAAAAAAGGTGTCGTAATAAAACAATATAAATTATCTGGGAGGTCATAAATCATAAAAGTAATGTAATTTCACTGCCTTCAAAATTGCAATAATATAACGTCACTTTAAAACGGCAGGACATATTTTAAAGATTTAGTTTATAGTTTCGTAGGCCTAAGTCCTGTGGGGCTACTCTTGATTCTCGATTTTATGCGAATTGAAAATTAGAATTAGATATGTAATTTTAAGTGCTCTTAAATATAATACTTACGGATTATTAACATTTAGTTCCAAAAAATCTGATAAAATTGTTTATTGTTAAATGTTAATATTCGCAGGTACTGTGTTCAAAAGTACCTACCTAAAATGACATATGGAATTTCGATTTCAATTTGCATCATAACGATAGTCAAGAGCAACTCTACAGATCTGTTACTTTAGGTACTCTTGAACACAGTACTAGCGGATTATCCTATTAATATTATAAATGCGAAAGTTTGTAAGTATGGATGTATGGATGTTTGTTACTCTTTCACGCTCGAATGGCTGAAGGGATTTGTCTGAAATTTGGAAGACAGATAGATTGTGACCTGGATTAACATATAGGCTATTTTTAATCCCGATCGCACACCGGGTTTCTATGAAAACGCGGGCGAAGCCGCAGGTAGCAGCTAGTTAACAATAAGTTACAAAAAAAAATCAATGACACCGATAAAATAATTTATTTTATATTATTAACCAAATACTAATAATTCTCTAGTGTTGTGTTCAAGAGTACTTAAAATGACATAACCGATTTCCTAATACAGAATTGAAAAATTTATATAAAATTGCGGGACACAGATAACTAGGGTCTGTAAAGTACTCTAATGCAGCTAGTTTTAAATGTAATAAAACTTAAAAATCAAGAATTAAAATCTCTTTAAGTAGCAAAACCCTAAATATAAATTTATAACTTAAAGAACTTCTATAAAAAATAATAAATGACTTCTAAGTAAAAGCTCGACAAGAATGTCAGAGATGTCCAAACTGGGTCGAACAATCAGAGTTCTAAAAATACAGAAGCGGTTGGATATTATGTAGCCTAATAAGGGACTTGGGTCCAAAAATGGGCCAAAGGACGCCGCCGAGGACGACGGGCAAGAACTCGAATTACCAGCCCCACAGTTATTTAAGGAACTGATAGTTCCACGAAACCACGCATACGATGTGAGTAGCGCTTTCTTTTATTTATTATCATTTAGGGAATCTTTAAATGATTTTAACTGACCTTGCAAAATAGTAACAGCCTTTAGATTTTTATTACTAACAGAAAATCTTCTCTGACATAAAATTTTGGTGCGAGTTAATACCGTCTCTGTGGTCTAGCGGTTCAGTTGCTGGACTAGACTGTATGAGGTCCCGGGTTCGAATCCCCGGGTCGGTATCCAAAAAGAAAATTTGTTTTTTCCAATTTTCTAATTAAAGCAAAACGTTGCTCGGGATTGGATCTGTGCCCGGTAGGCGATAGGCTTGCCACCTACTTACTTTTGCTCGAGGCCTAACATCCCGGCCTCAGGTTGGCAAAGCACCATTACCACCTTTAGCGTCTCTAGGCGGCGTGAAATTCTTAACATCAGGAAATCTGTCTACTTGTTTGCCTTCCAATATTATAAAAAAAATGGTGATGTTGATAGAAAGAAGATCAATACCATCACTGATTATATTCCATATTTAAGTAAGTACACACATGTTTATTGTTTAGCCCTTCTAACATTTAAAATGCCGGTTTAGCTGACAGTTTTGAAAAACCGGGAAAAGAAAGAAAGAAAATATATTTATTTGCGGAATATGCGTGTTGAAGTTGTTACAAAATTATTTAATATATTTTAATATTTATAAAAGTGATTATTTCATTATATACACAATGTTTTAATGTTCATACAACAAATAGTTTTATTCTTATTACAATTTGAATTACAACTTACAATTTTAAAGTGTTAATAAATTTAACCCTGTCTACCGTAAACTACCACCTTTTCCAAACCTAGCCAGTCGGGAGAAGTATTATAAGTTTGACGTGTCTGTGTACGTGTCTCTCTGTCTGTGGATTTCTATGAAGACTTTTTGAAAGCTAACGTTATTATCGACACGTATATGTAGTTTTTTCCGGGGGTTAGCTAAAACATTTTAATGTCTATAAAATTAAATAATTTTGTGACGATAACTGGACATCAAGATGGTTTTCAAAGAGAATTTAATCACTACGTTTTAATTGTTTTCATTGACTCCATATTGTTCTGAAGGTTCGATAATATTTTAAGTAATAAGAGTCATACACTACTCGGAATGACGCCCACAGTACATTCGATAGCCAAAACACAACCATATTTATTATCGCCTTATCAAAGCTTATTGGTATCGATTGCATGCCTACGCAGTTGTGTTCACAAATATCACGTTCGCACTTGGTATATCTATGCCTGTAATGGTCGCATAGAAAGGAAGTTAGATAGAATTTCATTAATGTAAGAATTAGAGATGCATTAGATATCGCTACCGATACATCGGTAATATCATGAATTAACGATTTATCGGAATCGGTAATATTAATTTTATCGATACATTTTAGACGCGATGCATACATAAAACCATTGATCACGATCCCCTCACTTAACTTATTCAGTGTTTTGATCTCTGTTTTTTTTTATCCTAAGTACGAGTACTTGGTTTTTTTCTAAACATTTTTTATACTCTTCTTTAGTTCATTTTTCTCTTTTCGCATTCGCAACATTATGTATCAGCCAAACTTTTTTAAATGTTGAGATGTAACTCTCGATGCTTCCACAATTTGATATTTTTTTAATATGACAACATTGGCCAAGCGGTTTCGCTTTTACTGTTTCTACATTATTTTATAACGTCAAAAATGTAAAAAGTGCAACAGTGCAAGTGTATTTTTACAAGCTTGCACTTTTCCAATGATGGATTTAAATTTATTATTATTCACCCAGTTACGATTTTAGAGCACATTTAAAACTATACGTTCATCTGTATCTAATATATAAAATTCTTGTGTCACGGTGTGTCTGACTGAACTCCTCCGAAACGGCTTCACCGATTCTCTTGAAATTTTCTGAGCATATTGAGTAGGTCTGAGTATCGGCCAACATCTATTTATCATACCCCTTAATGGTGAGGGTGTCTAACCCCAATTTTTTTACTAAAACCACATTAAAAAAAGTAGCAGGACAACGTCAGTTAGTAGGTATATAAAAGAAAAAGTCGTGTTAGTTACACTATTTATAACTCGAGAACGGCTGCACCGATTTGGCTAAAAATTGATGGAGAGGTAGGTTCGAACCAGGAGAAGAACATAGAATACTTTTTGATACTGTTCGATGGCAAGGAATTTAGAAAAAACAACATTTTATTTTTTCCCATGCATAGTGAACGGGTGGTACGAAGTTCGTCGGAATAGCTAGTTTTTAATAAAATAATAGTAAATAAAAAAATGAAATTTCTTAACAAAAAAAGCTCTGTCTTGAGTTTTAGGTATTAATAATAAGCTTTAAATATTATGTAAAAGCGAAACTACGAGTAAATGGCCTATAAAATAATCATGTGTATGTATTCATAAATTAATAATAATAATCGGAATTTTGCTGATTTTGATTAAATTTCGTATTTGTGACTTTGATTAAATTCAGTAGGGCTGCTATTGAATCCCGATATCTTGCGTCGGAAATTAGGATTGGATATATCATTATAGGCACTCTTCAACACAATACTAACGAATCTTTAATATTAAGTTAACAGTAAATAATTATTTTATCGGATTCCTTGATGTTTTTTGGAACTAAATATTAATAATTCGCTAGTACTGTGTTCAAAAGTGTTCAACCTACCTTAGAATTTTTCTCGTTTCATGAAATCGAGATTAAAGAGTTACCCTACAATTCGGATCGAGATAAAATCTGAACATACAACTTGACATGCGATTTTTGTGTATGTAGATTCAAAACATACACCTAGGCATTCATTAGCCGTTGGGTTTTCTTATCAGTTTCACCATCAGTCATGAATTATGGTTGCATGACCATATCTGATTAAATAACTACCTAAACGTTTACTATTCGATAGTTTTGCTGTTTTTTGGGTTATAAGGTACATGATTTTTATTTTAAAAAGATGAAGCAGGCCTTTCTCTCGATTTTTTTATAAAAAAAATCTCTCGATGGTATTGATTATTCCAATTAGCTCAACGATCAAGACCAGCCTTTCCCAAAGTGGGCGATAACGCCCCCTTGTGGGCGCTGGAAGCCTAGAGGGGGGCGGTATAAATCTTGAAAAAAATGTTTTTTTTTAAACTAGGCGCAACAAATATGTTATTGAGGTTATTGACAAGAAAAAAACGAGGGGGGGGCGCTACAAAACAACTGATTTTCAAAGTGGGCGTTACATGAAATAAGTTTGGGAACCTCTGATCAAGACTATGTATTAAACAACCGCAACATTTTAAAATAATTCCAAAAGTACCTGTAATTTATTATAAAGTATTGGTGCAAGTATGTGTAGACTGGTTACTTCTCTACTCTCAAATGATGAAGAATTTGGTAAAAAATTGATACGCAGACAGAATATGGACTGGGTTAAGACCCCACACTTATTCAGCCAGAAGAGCCAATCGCCGCACTCCCCCGTTCCATGATTACTATGAAATATTGCGCTCTAAAGTAAATGTCTTAAGCGCCAAATCTCTATTTTTGACACTATAAAAGTAATTTAAAAAATATATAATAACTGAAACGATTATCTTTTAGGTATAATACTTATCTATGTTTATGTTAAATCTGGTGTCGATATTTTCATAATTGTAGTAGACAGATGGGTTATGCTTTCAAACAAGGGTTATCTTTTTGATTTTTTTCCATCAAGCAAAGTGAAATGATACGTGTTTTGGAAATAATAGTTTTGTAAAGCATATTAATGTTAATCTTCTGTTAATATGGTAATGTTAATAATCTTGTGTTTTTGTCACCAAGATCCATGATTGCTTTGTATGAAAAAAACATGATATTGCTGACGTATTTTAGCATACATGGACCCTTAACACATATACTATTTTTTTCCTAATCAGTCAACAAGGCTAACTATAATGTCGGCAAAGATGTTTTGGCGCTATCGAGAGCAAAAGGTGAACTGAGGTAATTGTTGAATTTCGTGTACATATTAAATGAAATTTGACAATTTTGGTGGCATTTTGTACAATTTTGTTTAATTATAGTGCACAAGTGAAGTAATCAAAGTTTTTTATATGATATTGGAAGGCAAACAAGCAGACGGATTTTGTAATGGTAAGAAATTCACGCCGCCTAGATACACCAAAGATGGTAATGGTGTGTGGACAGCCTCAGGCCGGGATGTTATCTTCCAAAACGGAACACGTCATGACGTTATGGCGGCAGGAATAGGTAAGGCGTTGGTACCAATCCGGGTGAGTTGCTGCGAAATTCTACCACCTAGTCAGATATCACGGTGTTAGTGACGCTAAGCCTATGCTCGCCTTTTACGAGCTGCCTGGCAGGAAGACAGATGGTCTATTCTGCAAAGGAGCCCGGACCAACACGGGGCACACAAATGCCTGTCGGGAATCGAACCCGAGCCTCGCGGTTGGTTAGTGTAGTTAGGCGTGTACGCTAGCCACTCGACCAACGAGGCGGTCAAGTGCTAAATCAAAGTGCTAAGTCCATTTTATTGTCAAAGAAATTTTGTATAGTTTAAAAATTCTATTACTAAACTATGTTACGTGTGAAGTAGATTCTCAGGGGATGCGGATAAGCATATTGTCAATTTTAAAGGAATACTTGCAAGAACTTATGTACGGGATCACAACCGATGGTTGAACTCGTTTACAAGTGTTACTAAACTCTCGGTTTTCAATATGATCGGTAAAATAACTAACTCACAATTGTTCTTTACAATAATTTACGATCAATAATTTATGCTAAAACCAGTGGTAGCTATGTGTGCCTTTGGCTAACATTGTAGCTGTTCGTGAAAACATCTAGGCGTCAGACTGGGAACAGTTAGTATTGTAACGTCGGCCCTCCGCCGTGAAGATGGAAGGTATTTGATATTGAAATAGATTTATGTTAGAAATACCGTACAAATTTATTGCCTTAAAAGTTATAGCGTACAGTAAGTTATTTAGATATTAGTACCTTTACTATGATTTGTTAAAGATTATAGTTTATAATTTACGTTTTGTAGTCTATACATGGTCTGGTTTAACCATAAAGATGTAGACTACTGTAGCTGTAGCTGGACTCCTAACAGAGAATTGATATCATTTTAAAATATTGCTGACACATTGTAGTATAGGCCTCTCTTCCTAAAATTCTTCTGATGTCCATGAACAAAGTCAAACGAAAAAAGAGACAGTACAGTAGAGTAAGTCAGCAATATTTGGAAATGACATCAGTAGGGTTACTCCTCAATCTCGATATCATGGGAATAGGAAATGAGAATCGTATATGGCATTTCGGGTACTTTTGAATACAGTACTAATGGACTATTATTTTTTTTAAAGTATCTTCACGCCCACGTCCTAGAAGAGGTAGGCAGAGGCACAACCAGGGCACCCACGACTAGCCGAAGAAACTAAGTCCCACAGTGATAGGTGGCAAGCCTATCGCCAACCGAGCACATATCCAATCCCGAGCAACATGTTTTTTATTAGGCAATTCGAACTCGGCACCTCATGCAGTCATGTCCAACACCTGGACCGCTAGACCATAGAGGAAATAATTTAATGTTTACAATTAACTAAATGTTAGGTAATAATTCACCAGTATTTTGTTCAAGAGTACCTAAAATGACATACTCGATTCCAATTTAAAATATTGCATGAAGGTTTAAGAGTAAGTGTTGGCTCCAGTAGTAGTTTATAGCTTCATGGGTTTAACACAGCTAAATTCTCTTCGATAGATTTGCTGTTCATAAAATTATAATTAATTTGCTGAGCCAATCTGTTCCATCACTTTTTTTTTATATGAACCTCCTGGCAACATATTACTTAACAAAAAAGAAAAAGCGTAGTTGTACGTTCGCTGTAGAAGGCCGTCCCTCACGCAAATCATCGGTGAGATTAGTTCGACCACGTTTGAATTCATTAAACCAGTTGTAAACTGTGGCACGAGATGGGGCTTCATCGTGAAAAGCCAATCGAAGTCTATCATAACTTTCTTGTTGACTTATATGACATCGAAAGTCATAAAAAATCATTGCACGAAAATTTTCTCGGCTTAAATTCATTCTGACGTGCACAGACAATTTTCAATTTGCCGCCAAATCGTAAAACAAATGACAAATGAATGAAATGTATACTCAATATTATTGGTAAAGAGTTCTATTTTCAAAATTTAAACTTATTTTTTTAATATAATGCTTTTAAGTTGCCAGTTCTAAAAACTTTCAGTTTGGCCCTCGTAGCATCCGTTCACGCGTGATGCGGCGATTATAGGAAATGTTGAGTAGTTTTTACATATAAGACATATTATAAAATTATAGGCATAGCTAAACATAGCATTTTGGTTAGCAAATAACAATTTCTAATTTTTATAACTTTTCTAACTTTTCAGCATTTTAACGACATAAACGGTATGAGCTCTGAAACTGCCCCTTTACTTTGCGAAATATTGGATTTAGATATCTGTGTTGCTCACTATACAACTAAGATGTCCTAAAAGTATTCTGTTTACTTTATAGTTGTAAGTGTACCTTATAGATTGTATAGAACACCTTCGAATATCGAACTTACTATTAATGACACAAATGAACGTTATTTATTAAGGAGATATGCATTTGTGGTTAATGAAGAGATATTTTATTGAATCAGGCGTTACTTTGCGGAAATCCATTATAAAAGATGTAAAATAAAGGCTTATTTTACATCGTTAATGAAGAGGCCGATGAAAGAAAGATGTGGTTCTTTATTGGCTATGATTAGCAGTACCTTAAGATGACAAACTCTCAAAAATGTTCGTCTAATTGATCCTTTCCGATATCGATAAACTTAAAAAACCGACACCTACTATTTCATATTATTTCGTAACACTAGCGAAACTCTACTTTAGGAAATTATCTCTATCAGTGCGGAAAATTGATCAAGCAACAAACAGTTGAGTCTGATTCCTCAAACAAGTCTTCTAAATGTATTTTTATTTTTTAGCACTTGCCCTGTGCTTGGGATAAATTTCTATAAATTTTAAAGAAAGAAAAAATTTCGCCCCAGACAGGATTTGAACCTGTAACCTTTCGTCTCAAGCCGATGAATGCTCTAACCAATTGAGCTACTGAGGATTCAAGTCCCGTGGCGAAATTTTTAATTCCTTTCTAACCCGTTAACGCGGGTAGTTATGCTCTATAGATACACAATTCTGAGTACCCACCAAATGAGTTCATCATTACAGATGAAATTCACATTTTAGAATGGCCATAACTTTCGTTTTTCGCAACGTATTTTTATTTTTTAGC
>NJDC01004521.1:9504-21082 GCA_002245475.1 Calephelis virginiensis
TTTTTTTTTGAAAACTCATTGGCATCGACCATACATCCCAATAGACGCCTATTCTTTATAATCTTGCTTTGAAACAATTCTGGCAAATAGCTGAGGTGCAGGGAAGCGAGGAACTGCTTTCTTATTGGCCCTTGCAATGACAACACGTCATATTTATAAACATATATGTAAGATTAGGGATGAGACATATTTAATACGAACAATATAATTTATCGATATGCCTTTTATTTTATGAAGTATTTATTTGTTTATTTATTTTATAAATCAGGCTTACCAACAGTTGTTATAATAATCTAATTTACACATATAAAAAATTACAAATAACCAATTGCACAACATCTTACAGGTAAACACATAAAACTCACACATCTATTTTTTTACACTAACAATTAATTATTATTGATAAAGTAATATAAATTGACTATATAAATAAGTTAAAATTGATTAAGAAATAAAAATAAATATTTACTTAATTAAAACATGCAAAATCATTTACATAATATTTTTTTCTTAATTTTAACTTTTGAATCAGAAAAAACATCAAAGTTACCACAATATTTGTTAACCATTTTACAAATGCGTGACACAGGTGAATTAGCGCCAAAAACGGTTGTTCTTAAAGGTGGAGCTAAAAGGGTGACTGGCTTACGTGGTATTTTCCTAGGTACTCTAAAATCAAATCTTTCCAATAATTCAGGAGAATCTTTTTTATAATTTATGAATTTCCAAAACAAGTCTACATCAAGCCATTGGCGCCTCTTTTAAAGTGAAATAACATTTAATTTACTTAACTTTTAACATTAAGCTGAAAGCTTGAGACAATAGTACAAATGGTTAACAAATTTTTTTTGTATTCTTTCCAATCTTAATGAATGGTTAGAAAAATGTGGGCGTCATACTACGCTACAGTACCCTAATTTACTTCTAACAAAACTGTAATAAAGAACCTTCTTAGTGCGAATATTGCAAAATTCCTTACTGTTACGAATAATAAATCCCAAATTTTATAGCGCCTTATTGGTTACGTTTTGTATGTGTGGAATAAATGTCAATTTACTGTCTCAAACTGTACCGAAATCTTTAATAGAATCCACCTCAGATAGGATCAGATAGGACAATACCATTAATAGTGTAACAAGAAGAAATTGTGTTAGTTTTACGAGTAAATTTTATGTATTTTGTATCAAATGGAATTGTTTTTATTTATTCGAGTAATTCCCACCTGAACTACAGAATATCGTTGAAATACTGTAAACAAATTAGTTCTAAAATTGTCCTAACCCTTTGAAAGTTTTATGACATACTGACCCCAACATAGCTTATCGGAACCAGTCTTGAATTTATATCACCCAGATAACCACCATTTCAATAAAATCAGCTCAAATATTTATGTATATATATATTTATAGCCCTCTACCGCAGAAGTTCAGTTTTCCATCGTGTTGGCCCGGGTCCGCTGACTAAAATAGATCACTTGCCCCTCTGCCAGGCGCCTCGTAAGAGGCGAGCTCAGGTAAAACAGGTAATTGTCAACAAGATCACTGGTGATACAGTGGTGTGTATCAACTTCTATGGGTAGTTATCCACCGCCTTACCCATTCCAGCTGCTGTAATGACAGTGTCACATTCCGATTCGGAGGGTAGGGGAGCCAGTAGATTCGCACAATAGGCCTTACATTCCGATCATAGGACAACAACGCACCTGTAACATCAATGGTGTTTAGGCCATGATTATCTGTTACCATTAAGAGAGCCGTTTGCATGTTCGCTGACTTCTCATTTAAAAAAGAGTAATTATCCAGAGGTCAACTTCAATGTACACAGAGTAAGAAGTAATTTATTGTTTCTGTCAGTGCTTAAATTTATCGATAAAATACATAAATACCTACATACAATACCGGTATCCTATTAAGGATAAGTAAATAAAAATATCGATAAAATAGATTTGCATGTTAGTACATCACTAGCTGTATGCAAACGAAAGTGATAGCTTGAAAATCACATCTGTAAGAAAGGGATATACACACGAATCGAACAGTGACTGACCAGTATATGATGAACTCTGATATATGTCAAATAATTTAAAATGTAATTATGAATGTTATTATTTTAATTAATCTACGGAAAGTTGTACCATCTTTTCGGTAATTTGAAGTCCGGCTGTCTTTATCGCACCATTTAATTGAAGAAACAGTCATTTTATATCTATTTTTTTTTACTTTTTATACAATAACGCGACAATGTTTACAGGTCACAAAGCTGGTCGATACTGTTCATATTTTTTTACGTAATAAGCTACATTAGAACAATTACACTTATGTGTTGACAGAACCGTGTTGCCTTATATGCGGCGTCTATTGGGATGTATGGTCGATGCTCATTGGTGATGAACAAGAAATGCATTTGTATCGTGAACATACTACTTACTGGTTATTATCAGTGATTATTAATATTAATAATTTCTGGTATTGGTATCATCAGCTAACATCAATAAAACAAGCATACAATTTTGGATAGTTTGGGGTTAGACCTATTTGTATAATTATTCTGAGAATCAGTATTTATTTATGGACATGGAGATTAGCCTATGATTTTTTCTCAACTTTTTAAAATCATTTCCGAATCTGGCAATATAGCTTTATTTTGTATTAAATTTACTCCATCTCGCGGGTTCCATAACAAACAATGAAACAGTCTAGTGGTATGTAAATATTGTCGACCTCGCCTGATTAAAAGCGACGAGCGGTCGAGTGGTCGAGCGGGTGAGTTGTGGGCCTATTGCAAGGGAGCGGATAGGTGGCGCTGTTTAGCAAAAATCTAATAGAAGTGAGCTACGATTGTCTGTTCTAGGAATTTTATCGGTAGAAAATGATGTTATCCGAAAATAAAATTATTCAAACTTGAAAAAAAATTTGCTAGAAAAGTAAGTTACTATCAATTTATTTTTTTTGTAATTATTGAAGCGAGCGAAGCGGCTGTAAGGATCTTTGTTCCGATGAGGTTGGCTTTTGTATGTTTAAATATTAATATGTTGGTTCCACAATGACTTAAGTAGTATAGGTCCAATCTTAATGAATTTTGGTACGTGTGTTTATATTTTATTACAATAATAATTCAATAATTTCGCCTCTGTGGTCTAGCAGTTCAGTTGTTGGACTTGACTGCATGAGGTCCCAGGTTCGAATCTCGGATCCGGCAACAAAATGAAAATTGGGTTTTCCAATTTTCTAACAAAAAAAAATGTTGCTTGAGATAGAATATGTGCCCGGTTGGCGATAGGCTACCACCTAACACATTGTGGGACTTTTAGTATCTTCGGTTAGTCGTGAGTGCCCTGTTTGTGCCTCTGCCTACCTTTTCGGGGATATGGGCGTGAAGATACTTTTTTTTTAATAATAGTTCGTTGCAGTTAAATAATAATTTATTTACGACATGGGCTAAATCGGATAGGGGGTTACGGTGATAAGGTAACTTAAGTGGAGAGTCGAAAAAAATAATCTTAGATAAATGTTTCGCGTTAGGCTAAATAAAAGGGCTTGATTTAAACATTTAAATTTTTTTTTTATTTCTGTTGCTCAAAGCTTTGAAGTTACAGGCAAAAAAAGGAATCTGTTATACCTAATTTACTTAAAAAAACATAACAATGACAAAAACAACGGCGTAATGAATATTCTTATCGGTGACTGTGACTTCTACGATGACAAGGTTTTTGTCGTGACAATGTCATGACAGGGCCATGACGGTGACGATGTCATGACGGTTGTGGTATTATCCCCTATATCGTCCGTATCGTTATTTGTCCCTATATCGTGATGATATCGTGACCGTGCCATGACAAATATCGCGATGGCGACTGTGAAGATCATGTAGTGATTATGGCAAGAAAAATAAATCTTGAACAATTGTTTATTGTGAAGTATCAAATTAATTTTTTTTGGATTTTTGTTGTTATACCCTTGTATTGTTTTTGAGTAACAGGTCAAAAAGTAATCTATTGAAGTCCGGTATGATACGTCACCTTTGTATGCCAGTTTTGTTATGCCGATCGAAAAACAAAGCGACTGACGTAAGGAGTTAACTTATCTACTCGTACAAGCATACTAAACATATAAGAAGGGTCGGTTTCTATATCTATATCACGCATGTGGTTTTCCGTTCGGCTAGATGTAGACTAAGTATATGTGCATTAGGCTGGTAGAAAGCAGTATGTAGTTTCAAAGGAAGTCCCATTGCTTACATGGAGATCAGATAAACAGGGCAACGGAGCGCTCCCAGCACATCTTGAAACATTTGGATGCCGTTTTCAAGCACAACCAATTTTTTTATTCAATTTCCTGGCCATATTCTTTAGAGGATTGTTGTTTTTCCGCTGGTTTTTCAGTATTTCTTTTCCTTGGTTTATGGTTTTAAAAATATTTTTTATGGAAGTAATTTAAAATTACCAGGAATTTGGTTGTATATGTAAATTGACATGCAATATTTGGTATATTATTTTTATAAATACACTCCAGAGCAAGTAATTAGGGACGGTTAAAGAAACCTAAATATATCTAAAATAAAAATAAGCTGTGTTTGATTCAAAATATAATACGTATTCAAACGATATAAGCAACTCCTTGATTTTCATCAAGTCCTGGCACAAAACATGCTAAAAGTAAAAGAAGCGGTCAAGTGCGCGTCAGACTTGCGTCTAGCAATAATAACCATAACATACTTAAATGATGATCTTTAAGTTCATACATTTTAATGAAATATAAAATAAATATACTAGACATTATATATTAAACTGCCGTAAAATTGGTAATGGTACGTTGCCAACCTGAGGCTGGGATGTTAGGCCTCGAGCAAAAGTAAGTTTACCGGCTACCTTAACGGCAAGCGTTGGACGTTATGGCGGCAGGAATAGGTAAGCCGGTGGTGCCAATCCGGACGAGTCGCTGCGAAACTCTACCACCTAGTCAGATGTCACGGTGTTAGTGACGGTGAGCCTATGCTCGCCTTTTACGAGCTGCTTGGCAAGGAAAGCAGAGGGGCTTTACGTCACTTCTGCAATTTGTGCGATTCTAAATTTTTTATTTAAAAAATTCTCTTAACAAACATATTTTTTCAGTAATATTTATTTATTGTTACATACCAAATATATTGATTTTAATACCTAAGAAGTAAAAGAGTAAAGTAAAGTTATTGAAAATTACTTAATTTTTGGTCTCTCTGTAACGTGCATGGAATTCTACTAATTTTGTTTTTGTAATCGCCTCTGTGGCTTAGCATTCCGGTATCGGACTAGGCTTCTTGAGGTCCCGGGTGCAATCCCCGAGTCGAACAACAAAAAAATAGAAAATGTATATTTTCAATTTTCTAATAAAAATAACGTTGCCCGGGAGTGGTGAGATATGTGCCACCTATCACATTGTGGGACTTAGTGTCTTCGGCTAGTCATGGTTGTGCCTCTGCCTAACTCTTCGAGGATATGGGCGTAAAGATATAGTTTTTTGTTTTGTGTAAGATTTATTTCAAGGTTATTTTATTTTCTGCTTCGTTCAAAGGTTTCGTAGTTTCTACAACTAAATCATTTTTATTATTGCACTTGATTGATAAGGTTGTATCATCAGCAAATAAGATCGAATTATGATTGATAGCTTCACTTGCGTATATTAAAAAAGTAATGGACCTAAAACACATTTTTTTTTTATTAGACAATTGGAAAGACCAAATTTTCTTTTTTTGCCCGACCCGGGATTCGAACCCGGGACCTCATGCAGTCAAGTCCAATACTTGAACCGCATCTAGATTTTTACCATCAGATGAAGTTGTCTTCTTTTTAAGATGTTTGTTATGGCAAGTTGAGTAGGAACTGTTGATTGTGAATTCCTTTAGAGCGTCTGTCTCTTTTGCGACAGTAAGTATGTCCATCAGCCCTGCAGTTATTAGCGCAGCGCTCCTGTTATAGAGTTGACGTACTATGTATTTCATCGACGTTGTTTCATCTAGGCTTCAGATGCCCCATCATGACGTAGTTCTGGTTTAAGTTTGAATTTGGCTACCTCTTCTTTGGTTTCAACTTTGACTAGCAAGCTGTGCGAGAGGGAGCGTATCTCTACGTCTGATTTTTCGTCTCTATTTAAGATTCTCTTCCGCTCCAAACGAATCATTCGTAAGTCTGGGATTTGATAGATTCGAAGACATTAGTCTCGAGTCGAGATGTTTGACTGGTCGACATTTGGATAGCGGCGGTTCAAGTGGGACGTCTATTGTTTGTGGTTAGCGATTTGCGCGGCAAGCACTGAGGAGGAGGATACCCGGCGTGGGTGTTCGTTATACTTGAGAAGTTTTGTCAATTTCAAGTTACCACTACTTCATGGCGAAAACTGACAAATGCTGACAAAACTTATTTATAGGAACTGAAGCAGAAAAGATCCGCGGGTGTGGTTTTCTTCTATAAGGGACGTTCTTAGCTATCTTTAGAAGAAAAGTAGTGAGAACACATCTACTAGGTACTTCACTTTCTTTGATCCGCGCGAGATTGAACTGTATATACGTTTGAATGCAGACTGGATAGGACCTGCACTAGTAAGAGCTAACCATTGCATATACACATCAAAAATATGTTAAAAGTATACTGTAATGTACTTAAGTGTTTAGCCCGAATTTCATGACTTAAAGTTAATAAAAATCAACACCTTTATGCACTTAAATAGCTTTATTGAAGTGAAACTTCTTTATCGACTTATGAAAGACGTTTTACTATTACGTACATTGAAACTCACAAAATATAAACTATATGCTATCGCCGAATTTCAGGCTGCATTGTGGTTTTTGTCTCGGAACGAGCATTAAATTCGTTTTTTTTAAGTAAAACTTCTTTTTTGCGCTCCTTGAAAAATAATAACATAAAAAATTTTCACATTCCACATGTATTTTTCTTTTGTTCTAGAAGAGTATAATCCTTATTAAACTCGTGGGTGTCCGAATTGCACCATTTCAATGTTTTTTTTCCGAAATGCAGTATTATTCCGTTGGTAACAAAAAAAATGCAGCTACTTACTATTAGTGTGTTACTTTGTACCAATTTTGGACAAGACGTATTAAAGGATGCAGCCTAATAAACATAGCCTATTATGGACCTTAAAAAAGAGTATTGATACAGACAGGCAGATAATAACTCAATAATGAAATTAATGAAGTTTTGAAAGTATGGAAACACTTTTATATATTTAACTTTATGTAACGTGTTTTTGTTACAGTTATGTTCCGTCTCTACGACACAGATGGCAATGGGGTACTAGATACTAATGAAATGGACTGCATCATTAACCAGATGATGACTGTTGCCGAATATCTTGGGTGGGAAACCTCTGAACTAAGACCTGTAAGTATCGGGGTAACCCCTCCATAATTTTGAAAAACATTAAACACAATGAAAATTACACACCACAGTTGCGAATTGCAGTTGCTATAAATATCTACGAAATGTAGATGACACTTTGTTTTTATATTAATTCATGAGACTCATCGTCCATCGATCTCTTTTAGTTAATAAATGTACACACATCCGTTACAACAGTAGGGAAACCTAACTTTTAGAAAAAAATATTTTCGTGTGCGCTGTCAGATAATTATTTTTAACAAAGTTCTTATGTAACAGATTTTGCAAGACATGATGGTGGAAATCGATTATGATGCAGATGGCACCGTGTCTTTGGATGAATGGAAACGGGGCGGGTAAGTAACTCATAAGTCCTTTATGTTAAGAGGACGAGGACTACTATTGTGATTTTTAAACGACAATTTCCGTCTGTTCTTAAACCCCGACGGAAAAAAAACGGTCTTATAAATTTGTGGTTTCGTGTGCTCGCTTGCTCGTGTGTGTAGATTTAGTGGGAGGTTATTGATCTTTATTAATATTATGTTGTTATTATAAGTAATATTAGACTACATATTAGAGACATTATCGCGCAGAATAGGTGTTTATGTTAAGATCAAAGACGATCAAAGTTTATGGAATGGCAGGCTACAAAACTCCTAGGTACACTTAACTGTAAATATATTTGCAGAAATTGCAAGTAAACAATTAAAAGCTCAATAAGCTGAAACAATTCAAGTTTACATCTACGATATTGAAATGGTTCACCTCACAGCAATAATATCTAGTAATAGTTAGCATCCTTAAAACAATATGGACAATAACATTTAAACTAGTAATACAATAAATTGTAATAATACTAGTAATTGAAATATTTCGATAAGTTTCTTTTTTTTTATTCTTTCGCAGGTAAATTTTATATTCTTTTTGGAATAGAAAATTACAGTTTTTTTTTAATTAGATGAAGGCCAGTTTAGATTGTGGCAATGAAGCTAGTTTGTGTACTTCTTATCGTCGGTGCTTGGTGGAATTTCATTCTAGATATAACTTATTATTAGTTTCACTTGTATTTCCACAATATATTTTTATTATTATACTTTATCTAAACGGTTTAGCTGTTTAAGCATCATCAGGGCTATACAATCTAAACCTCATGATGATGCTTAAATAGCGAAACCGTTTGGCTAAAACATAACAACAAACATAATATGTTATGGAAAGTAGGCACAAGTGAAATTAATAAATTATGGCAATGAAGCTATGGCCTACAACTACTAGAAGATACGCAATGTACCGACCTCTCTATCGTTTTGACTGTGTTAATTGACATCACAAGACTCTCAGAAAGAGTGGTCGGTACACTGGAGTGAGTCAGGAATATTTGAAAATGACATCAGTTCTTTGATAGGAGTGTAACCTCCAGTAGTAGTCTGTAGTTTCATTGCCACAATCCAAACTGGCTTTATATAAAATATTTATAAAAACTTGAACAAAACGCCATCTATTTTAAGTAGGTAAATAGTACTGGTATACTGAATGCTATTTGTCAGTTATACGTACTTCGTACTAAAGTTTAGGTATCTACCTTATGATATTTGTGTATTTCAGAATGACCACAATACCTCTATTAGTGTTACTGGGTTTGGATACAAACGTGAAAGAAGACGGTGAGCATGCTTGGAGGTTGAAGCATTTCAACAGGCCAGCCTACTGCAATCTCTGCCTAAACATGCTGGTGGGGCTGGGGAAAAAGGGTCTCTGTTGTATATGTAAGTAGGTTTATTATCAACTTCTTAGCAAACTTATCTAATAGAAAACTAGTTAGGTCAACCTAACTCAGTACCCTAACTAAAATGTACCAACCATGTAATTTGCCAACAGTTTTATAAAAACCACATAAGTAGTAACTTGACTCGTGGTGTTGGATCCAGGCTCCCTTGTAGAATAAAGGCCAACTATTTGCCAGTTAGTTGGCATAATATTTAACTTTATCTAGAGTATTTATTATGATACTGGAAAGCAAGCGAGCAGACGGATTTCCTGATGGTAAGAAATACACGCCGTCTAGAGACACCAAAGGTGGCAATAATGCGTCGCCAACCTAAGGCCGGGGTGTCAGGCCTTGAGAAAAAGTCAGTTTGCTGGCTACCTTATCCTCTTAACGGAAAGGATTGACGTTATGGCGGCAGGAATAGGTAACGGTAGTACCAATCCGGGCGAGTCGCTCCGAAACTCTACCACCTAGTCAGATGTTACGGTGTTAGTGACAAAAACCCTATGCTCGTCTTTTACGACCTGCCTGGCAAGAAGGCAGATGGGCTATTCTGCAAGAACTCGGACCAACACGTGAAAAATAGAGCGAAGGTAGAGTTATTGCGGTGGTACGAGGTAGAGAGATCAGTATCTACCAAAGTTTTATCTCTTCCTTAACGTCAGTGCTAGCCATCGTCATATCACTGTATAAAGGGCAGGAAGGGCAGACTCACACTGGCAACGGATTACTATATTTTCTTACCGTCAGGAAATTCGTCTATTCAGCTTTCTGACATCTGCTCTACTAAAAAAAATAAAAAACAAGTAGTAGATACCAATTTTTAAGTAGGTGCCTATATACTTAGTAAGTAATTAATGTTCCTGGTTATAATTTAAGCGTAGTGAAATTGGAAAAAACCGACTTGGATTTCAACAATTTTAAGTATTTTCCTCGAGTTCCCTAAGATTTCATCATCAGATCCAGACATGGTAGCAACGGGTTTACCTTAAAAGTACGCGCTTTCAATTAAAATTAATTTTTAAAATCTGTGCACCAATGACTTAAACAAAAAAGTAGGAGTCGAACATAACACAACTTCGTTTTTCTTCCGAAGTCAGTCCACCACACAAAACACCTAAGGCTGCGTAACGTCGCGACCGTGACTCGAGGTTTTCGCGTCTAGATGTAAGTACCTATAAAATCCGAAGATATAAAACTGATTTAATTCAAAATGTTGAAACGATCTGTGATTTGGTTCAATTTGAAGGATGTTCGTTATTTCGGTACCTCGACGGATTCCCGTGGGAGATCTGTGGGGTTACTACTGAACCGCGATTCATGCAATATTGGAAACTAGAATCGAGTATGCCATCTAGGTACTCTAGAACGCAACACTGGCGAATTATTAATATTTAGTCAATATTAAACAACAAATTATTTTATCACGTAGGTACGTTGAATTTATTTATAAGTAAATGTTGATAATCCGCTAGTAGGTACTGTGTTAAAAAGTATCTAAAATGACATATACGATTCCAACCTCCAATTCGCATGATATCGAGATTGGAGAGTAATCCTACTGAACAGTTCTATAAGTGGGCGGCGCCGCGGGTAACAACTCGTTACATTAAGTATAGGTATATATAAAAAGTGTGTCGTTACGTGCAGTTTGCAAGTTCACGGTGCACGAGCGGTGCGTGCAGCGCGCGCCGGCCTCCTGCATCGCCACCTACTCCAAGTCGCGCCGCGCGCCCGCCGTCCTCGCGCACCACTGGGTCGAAGGTAACTGGCTCGGGCTGATATGCAACTGTTTCTGCTTAAAGTATCTTCACGACCATATCCCCGAAAAGGTAGGCAGAGGCACAACCAGGGCACCCACGACTAGCCGGAGACACTAAGTCCCACAATGTGATAGGTGGCAAGCCTATCGCCAACCGGGCGCATATCCAATCCCGAGCAACATTTTTTTATTAGAAAATTGGAAAAACCCAAGTTTCTTTTGGTTGCCTGACCCGGGAATCGAACCTGGGACCTCACGCAGTCAGGTTCTACAACTGAACCGCTACACCTCAGAGGCGACTGCTTAACATTCTCAGATGTCAACATTTTTATTTAAATAAATGTGCATAAATCTAAAATTTGCAGATGTTAAACTCCATAAGATTTAAAAATTTCAATATACTAGTGGTCGCCCATTGGTCGAAATTCGACCATAATACATTTGAATATCTTGTTAATAAGAACGCCATCTTCATTTCTCAAGACTAGCTACTTTGTTTCCAAACTTTTTAGTGCGCCATCTGTGATCTTTTATCGTTATCATCACTATATTTGTTTCGGTGTGTCAAATGCATGGTAGTGTGGGTTATGTTTTATTTATTGATTTAATGTACTTTATAAGCATTATTATTGAAAAATATTAGCGTTCTGCACTTCTCCTACACATAAACTATAAGTGTGCC
>NJDC01004526.1:0-24209 GCA_002245475.1 Calephelis virginiensis
GGGGACCAGTCTATTCTTTGGCTGCGCGTTGACTGCTCAGACCACCCGCGTGTCTACGCGTGCCTGTACAGGTCACATAGCGGCAATGCCGAGACAGACCGGCTCGTTGAGCACGAGCAAATGGCTTCCAATTTTGTATCTGAGCAGATCCCATCCGCGGAAATCGTGATTCTGATCGTGGGACGGGATGCGATCTTTTTTTACATCTTACTCATGGAGGCAGATCTGCTTCTCGCTGGATGATCCAGACATCGTTGCTGATGCTGTCACTGATGTGGTGCTGCAGGGTATGGAACTTTATATTCCGTTCTCTTCAGTGCCTGTTGATGGCAAATCCCAGCCTTGGCTTAGTCGTCCATGTAAGATGGCACTTAGCCATAAGCGGAAATGCTACCAGGCCTGGGCCACGGCAGCGAAGTCTTGCGACGAAAACACCAGCTTGATTAAAAAGGAGTATAATTCTGCCTCTAGGTCTTTCAAAAGAGCTATTGCTAGGGCAAAGTCCGAGCACATTGGCAGAATTGGCGAGAAATTGGCCCGCTTACCTTCGGGAACAAGAGCGTTCTGGTCTCTCGCCAAGGCTGTCCAAGGTAATTTCGCGAAGCCATCTTTACCATCTTTACACCGGAGTGATGCCTCGCTGGCCCATGATGCGCAAGAGAAAGCCGACTTCTAGGCTCCCTCTTTGCTTCAAACTCGACTTTAGATGACCATGGAAACATGCCGCTGACCATCCCGCGGTGTTAAGTGTGTATGCCAGAAATAAAGTTTCTGCAGAGTTCAGTGCGTAGAACACTTATTTCGTTTCGGTTCGGTCGAGTGGGCCCGATGGTATCCCTCCGATTGTTCTCAAAGTGTGTGCTCCTGAGCTGGCACCGGTTTTAACACAACTGTTCCGGCTCTCCTATTCATCAGGCATTGTACCGAATTCATGGAAGACCGCTTTAGTAGATCCGATCCCTAAAAAAGGTAACCGCTCGGATCCGTCCAATTACCGACCTATAGCTATAACTTCCTTGTTTTCCAAAGTTATGGAATCCATAACAAACTGCCAGCTCTTAAGGTACCTAGAGGAGCACCAGCTGTTAAATTATCGTCAGTACGGTTTCCGTCGTGGTCGTTCAGCTGGTGATCTTTTAGTTTACTTAACACACCGATGGGCGCAAGCAGTCGAAAGCAAGGGAGAAGCATTGGCTGTCAGTTTGGACATAGCAAAAGCCTTCGATCGGGTATGGCACAAAGCACTTCTATCGAAGCTTCCTACTTACGGTCTTCCTGAGAAATTATGTACATGGATCACTAGTTTTTTGACGGGGCGTAGCATCAAGGTCGTTGTCAACGGTGCGTGCTCGGAGTCCAAACCTGTCAATGCTGATGTTCCCCAAGGCTGTGTGATGTGTCCTACTTTGTTTCTTCAGCATATTAATGACATGTTGCAAATTAGTGACACTCATTGCTATGCAGACGACACTACTGGGGAAGCCTTATACTTTGGCCGACATAATATATCGCGGGAACATGTCATTGAGAGCCGGAACCAACTTGTGTCTAACATTGACAATCTTTTTTCTGAAATTTCGTTTTGGGGCCAGCAGAATCTGGTGCAATTTAACCCTAACAAGACACAAGTTTGCGCGTTTTCCGTTTAAAAGACTCCCTTTGTCGCATCTCCTCGATTTGAGAGCGTTTTCCTTTCTGCCAGAGCCTGCATTGGTATACTTGGCATTGACATTTCGAGTAATGTTCAATTTCGTGGTCATCTGGAGGAGAAGGCTAAAATAGCCTCTAAAAAACTTGGTGTGCTCAGTAAAGCGAGACAGTATTTCAAGCCGGCCCATCGCTTTCAACTATATAAAGCGCAAATTCGGCCTCATATGGAGTACTGTTCTCAACTCTGGGCAGGGGCTCCACAATACCAGCTCCTTCCGTTTGACCGCATTCAACGTAGAGCAATTCGAATTGTCAATGACCAGGCAATTGCCAATCGGCTTGATTCTTTAGCGTTGCGTAGAGATGTTGGGTCACTCAATGTTCTCTACCGCATTTATCATGGGGAATGCTCTGAGGAGTTGTTTGGTTTAATTCCAGCCGCTGATTTCCACCTTCGGACATCGCGTCAGAGCTTAAGGTATCATGCCCATCATCTCGATGCGTGGCGGTCTACAACTGTGCGATTCGGAAGACATTTTTTCCTCAGTATAACACCTTTGTGGAATCAGTTACCGAGGGCGGTATTCCCAAATGATTATGACTTAGGATCCTTCAAGCAAAGAGCGTACTCATTCCTTAAAGGTCGGCAACGCATCTGTGATACTCCTGGTGTTGCGGATGTCCATGGGCGGAGGTGATCACTTTCCATCAGGTGATCACTTGCTCGTTTGCCTCCTCTTCTATAAAAAAAATATAGAAATTTAACCCAAGCACAGGGCAAGTGCTAAAATAAAAATACGTTAAGAAAAACGGAAGTTATGGCCATTACAAATGTGAATTTCATCTGTAATGATGAACTCATTTAGTAGGTACACGGAACTGTGTATCTCGATGCGGACGGTAAAAACTATACTAGGTATTTCTATTGCTGTTGCGGTACGATTATCTTAGGTATTTGTAAGTATACGACGATATTTAGGCCTGTGGATAAAACTGTAAGTATTATTCATCAAAAGCTACAGCAGGTTATTATTGTCTATTATTATCGTTGTTTTTTCGCCGTTTCTTCTTTTTTCTGGCTAGGTTTGTATACGGTGGTTGTTTATAGTAGACCGGGTTAAATTTAATAATAGTTTTAAAATGTTTGGTAATAAATAATTATTTTATTGAATTAGGCGTTACTTTGCGGAAATCCATTATAATAGATGTAAAATAAGCCTTTATTTTGCAATAATCCTCCAAACGACACACACACCGTGTGACAAGCCTAACTCACGGCCAACTTTGTTTCCCGTGTTCGGACTCTATTTGTGATATGTCGCGGTGGTGGGAGGTGGGAAATTTAGGTAGGGTTGTCACATGTAAAGAACGTGACAATTTATATTGTTTCCGAGCTCTTCCTTTATGCGTGTTCTGGTCGCGGAGGTGGGTGGTGGGAACGTCAGTTAGGCTTGTCACATTCCGTGTCGTTTAGAGGATTATTTGTTACAACAGTTACACTGTTTACGCGGAATTATCAAAATAAAGGCTTATTTTACAATAAATAATTAAACTAGTTATAAATATAAATATTTGGCTTAAAAGTTAAAGCATAGGTAATTAAATTATATTTCTTATAAATATTAAAATATTTGCACACCAAAATAGGGTAGAATATGTTGAGATACTTAAATATTTTTGTAACATCTCATTTGAACACATATTCCTTCTTCATTAGTTTGTCTTTGTGTAAATAATTTTCTTTAGTGGAGTTAGCAAGCATTATTTCTCCGTTATCGATATATTTATTGTTTCAGATATTTTTCGCATCACTAGTATGCGCGTCACATGATATTAACCAATCACAATAAGCCGTTCTCATCTTATTTTTAACCGAATTGAAAAAAAACGAGGAGGTTCTCAATTCGACCTATATATATTTATGTACGTACACCAATTTCTCCGTGGTTTCTGAATCAATTTACGTAAATATTTCTTTTTTTGTTTGATGCAAAATAGCTTCGAATCCCACTCCCATAAAATTTGATTTAGTTAGGCCCATTCGTTTTTATTTTATGAGCATTTTTTATCTACTTTCACCTATCCCGATGTTTATTTTTAAATTAAATCATATCAGCAATAAACTAAAAAGTAATAATTGATGCCAAGGTTAAAACTAATAATTATGTTATAAGTAAGTATTAAATGGGCTTGACAAATACTTCAAACCTATTAGTAAATGGCACATATAAATAATAGGAAGTATATGATTAATATTAAAAGTATCTTCACGCCCATATCCCCGAAGAGTTAGGCAGAGGTACAACCAAGGCACCCACGACTAGCCGAAGATACTTAGTCCCACAATGTGATAGGAGGCAAGCCTATCGCCAACAGGGCACATTTCCAATCCCGACCAACATTTTTTTTTATTAGAAAATTGGAAAAATCCAATTTTCTTTTTGTTGGCCGACCCGAGATTCGAACCCGGGACCTCATGCAGTCAACTCCAACACCCGGACCGCTAGGCCACAGAGGCGATATTAATATTAAATCTTGATTATTTTTTACTTTTTAGTATTGAAGTCAGTTTTTATTAACGTAGTTATTTTTATATACGCACCAATTGAAATAGTATCTTAGCTCTTCTAAGTCTTTTAACTACTTCCTGAAAGTTCCTTAAAAATATGCAAAGCTACTAAAACAGATAATATTATAATTATAAATACGTTCGTTATTATGAACGTTGCTTTATTAACAGCGTAAAGGGGTTATGGCATAATACCTGTAAAATAAAGCCGTTAGAACGAATGAACAAATAATTTTGCGAACTCTCTCGTTAGTCTCTAACAAATGGCTTGGGTGAAGTTAACAAGCACAAATTTTTCATCAGAATATCAAGATCTCGTTTTATTTTATCATGGCGGATATGTTCATCGACGTACCTATTCGCATCTCTGCTGAAAGCTGAAAAAAATTTCGTGCCTCTTGCTTACTTCGCATAAAATGTTTTTTTTTTAATAATATTGGAAGGCAAACAAGCAGATGGATTTCCTAATGGTAAGAAATTCACACCGCCTAGAGACACCAAAGATGGTAATGGTGCGTTGCCAACCTGAGATCGGAAATTAAAGCAAATTAAGTTTACCGGCTACCTTATCCTCCGTACCGGAATACGTTATCGACAAGCACTAACGTTATGGCGGCAGGAATAGTTAAGGCGGTGGTGCCAATCCGGGCGAGTAGCTGCGAAACTCTACCACCTAGTCACGGTGTTAGTGACGGTAAGCCTATTCTCGCCTTTTACGAGCTGCCTGGCAGGAAGGCAGATGGTTTATTCTGCAAAGAAGCCTGGACATGGGGAAACAGCTCGTTCATTTGTTTGTCGAATTTAAATCTTCTGTTTGTCACTAGCTGGTATAAAGTAGGTATGGGTTACGCTAAAAAGTTTTGTAGTGATAGCCTGGATAGATAATATCATCACATTAATTAGTTATCGCTACCGCCTTTCCCGGCCTTGCAGGCATTGAAGCTAGAACAGAAACGCACTAAGTTTATTTTGTACTTTTCACTATAATTATTATAAGAGTCAGGTTAATGATAAAAAAGTAGAACGAAAGAAATAAGGTTTGAAAAACAATTTCCTATATCTTTTGTTGTTTGTGGAAACAAATGACCGCGTTGGAGTTAACAAGCAGAGATTTTTCATTGAGATATATGATCAGGGGAGTGGTTTTGAATTATCGCTTGGTTATTTAGGTACAACTTGTGGTATAATATAACTTATTCACCAAAATCTAAATATTTTTACATAACAATTATTATAATCAATAAATAGTTTATTGATTCACTTATCAAAAGGTAAAGTGAGAGTTAGTTACTGAAACTGCTAAAAACCGACGTCAGTTTAATACTATGTTTATTCAGTATAACGAATAGACGATTTACCTAGATTCGCTCTGGGATTATATGATATCAGATCCAGATATAGCAGTAATGGAAGCACAACATAAGTATGTTCTTTTGAATAAAAAAAAACATTTGTAAGTTAAAAAAAAAGTTTTTTCACACCCATACCTTTTGTAGGATGTAAAAAAATAGGCGTCGAACATAACTACACACCTTTTCTTCTAAAGCTGGTTAAATATTCTTCTTCTTCTTCTGTTTTAAATATGGCTTTCGATCGTTTTTCACGATTACTTTGCCAATATCAAGTTAGTTTATTCTTATAAAATATACAGTCATTAGTAACTATGTACAAAGTCATGTCAGGTCAGGGTCTTGAGTAACGCGGTGGCTTCGTTACTCAAGCTTATCTAGTGAGATTTGACGGCATCGAGGAAATAGACGATACACTAATTTCTCCATGATTATTTCATTTATGCACTTTCATTGAATAAAGTTAATCTAATTCCCGCCTAAATTAACCAATTTAATTCAATATAAGCACGAAATTCAATAATAATGAAAAAAATACGACCACCTTCATTCACGATGGCGCTAAACCCCCCGGTTGATTATTATAATTAGAGATATTTTTAATTTGACAGGAAAGGTTTAAAAGATACATGATTTTAATTTAGGGTTCTTGACATCAAGATCATATAAGGGTGTGATGCTGTCATGGGGCTAGGATGCTAGGTATAATTGCAAGTCTACCGGCTGCTCGGTCTCTCGGACGGGAATACGGAAAAGCTAAGCGTTATCATTATGGCAGCAGGAATGATTAAGGAAATGGAAACCTAACTGGACAAGTTGCTGCATAGCACTCTACGACCATCAAAATCTATTAGGTACCATTGATGTTTGTTTGCAAAATTAGTTGGTAATAAAAAATATAAAACGGCAAATTACGATTCGGACTCGTTTTTGGTGTTTGTAGTAAGTAATATCAGAGATTAATATTGTCTTTGGTAATATTAAGATATATCTAGTTAGATGGAATAAACAAAAACCTGGTGAATTTAAACCAGATAAAATTTTTTAAAAAGGTGCTATATTTAAAAAAAAAGCTGACTACACTTCAACATATTTTTTTGATACAATGTGTAATGTGTACTATAGATGTAATGTGTGTGTACGTTTGATAAAAAAAATGTATTTTAGATTTATGTGAGAGGTCACCGAACAAGAAAACGATTCTTTTCATGGTACCCTACTCTCTGGACCGGAAGTTTCAATTATGTATAATTCCAATAGTTTCGGACTATAATGGCTGTAACATGTGGACAGACAGGTCATCGAAACTATAATCATTTTATGAATAAACAATACTCCAATGCTCAGCCTGGCGTTATAGTTTTTTACAATGTAATACAGACTACATCAAATAAATTTTACTCGTACGTAAGTTACTCGTCCACGTTTATTTATAACCGGGTAAGGGTTTCGAATGTCGCCATTTAGTTACGTAACTTCAGAAATGCGAATAAATTTTGCCTCGTCAATGTATCGGAAAATATTTTCCAATTTTTCCTGTATAAATAACATGAAAGAGCTTAATTATCATTTCCCTATGTCAACTCCGAGGCGAAAATATAATTGAATGTCGTAACCGTCTGGTAGACGTAATTAAAGAGCACTCGGCTACTTGAGCACGAATCGATACTTACCCAGTTCAAGGACAAGAATTAGAAGAGGCTTCGAGATGTTTTCACGGGATAAGTTAAAGGCTATTACAGAAAGACTTCTTCATACTACACACAAACAAACAAAATAAGTAGAAAAAAAAATGTTACAATTTATATCTGTTAGGGAAAATTTATATAATCAACATTGTTCTCAACTGTCTGCAGTAAACGCTAAATCTATTTAAATTTATTACATTTTTTTGGTTGAAACTTGTTACAAAATTCGAGCATCAGCTTAAGACGACACACATTTCTCTATGTTTTAGATTATTAGTTGTTTGGTCAATTTTAACTGAGTTTTGCTAATTTATAAATGTATCATTTCTAAACTTAAAGTCTTATAACTTGAATAAAATTACAGAACAATATGTAAAGTACATACTTTAACACAAAACATATTAAATTAAATCGATCTATGATAAAATAAATTAAAGCCAATTTACAGTTTGAGTTTTAAGCCTCTCCCATGGGTGCCATTTTAATAAATGAGATAAAAAGTGCCTTTTCACCTTATAAAAATATAGAGTACCTATTTGCCAATCTCCTATCCGATCGGTTAAGTAGATTTAGTTGCTGAAAAGGTGTTCTGTCCATTTTATTGAATTTATTAGCCCACTAACCAAACCATAAAATAATGAAATGTTCGTCAAAATTGGTTTAAAAAGTTTCACTACTTGGAGAGCAAAACTTTAGAAATTATACACTTCCTTACAGTTACTTTCATTATGATATCGTCTATCTACCAACATCGTTTCCTTATGATTTTAATATCAAACTAAGAAGCAAGTCAGCTTCTTAGTCTACTTACTAGCAATTAAAAAACTTACTGTAACTCTAAGTTACTCCGTATTACAATCATACCCGTATCATTATACCACCATACCATATATACAAGATGTATAGGTACATATCTGTATATCAGTATGAGCACATTATTTGAAACAACTTTTAAAGATATATCTGATATTTTCTATCGTCGGCGCTTAGTAAAACTTCCAAATAATAATATTTTTATTAAAGAAACACTTGTACTTACACACTTATAAGTGATACGTAAAACAGTACAAGCGTTTCTTCATTTAAAATTATGAATATTTTAAAGATATGAAGCGAACTTTCTGTGTTAGCCCTACTGCGTGATGAAGCTAAGACCGTAACAATTTAACGATCTGGTAAACATTGAGACCTTCAGAATTTCGGAATTCAGCTTCTTGCATATTTAAAATCACTTTCGCTGGTATAATTTTTAATAACTTGTACTTAAACCTCCATCACTACTAATATTATAAATAAAATGTAAGTTTGTTTGTTCTGATTTCATGCGAAAGATACTAAATCAATCATAATGAAAATTTTCACACATTCTTGGAAGTATTAAAAGTTACATAAAATAATTTATATTTATTGACTTAAACCCGAGCAAAGCGAAGTTACCTCCTGTTGGTCTGAGTCACCTGTGTAGAATAGACCATCAGCATCTCTGCCTAGCAGATTGTAAGGGGCGAGCATAGGTCTAAATAGGCAATTAGCAACCAGGCCACCGTTGGTAGAGCGCTGCTGCGCTGTGTATGACTAGTCCAGGTAGGAATCTACCGCTTTTCCTATTCCTGCCGCCGTAACATCTATGGTGTCTATAGGCCACGGTTGTGTCTCTATCAGGAGAGCTGTGTTTTGTTTCTTGTATTATCACTTAAAATAAATAAATAGTATTGTTCGTCGAAAAGTCGACCCAACTTAAACAATGCTCCAGGAAATATAATAAGTAACAGAAAAGTACCACGATAAACAAAAATCCCAACAAAGGTAATAAAACGCTATGTTCTAGATAACCTTTGAATTGAGAGAAATAATATAAATATAACATTTTGTATTTACTGTGGAAACACGAAGTCTTGTAATGATACAGCCAGACGTTCTAGAATACTGTTTGCTTTTCCTAAATACTAGAAATGGACGGCAACGACAAGCGAACTTCAGTTTTACTACTTAGTAATTCTAAAGGTAATTCTAGAGTCATTCATAATTCAAATATAAATCCATTAGATTCTGTTAATTGAAATAAAATAGAAATGAATTAGGATTGTATTTGTTGAAGTAACAAAATTCTAATCTGTAATTAAATGTTAACGAACTGAATTTCGACCAATTTTAGCCGTTGTTTATTTACTGTTCCAAAAGTAGGTCATATAACAGTGAAAGAGATCACTAACAATGATTTAGATATTAAATAAATTTATGCAAGAAAACTAGTAGATTTTCGTCTGTAGCGATTAATATCAAATTTCATCAAAATCGGTCTAAAAGCTTAACCGTGAAAGGACTAAAATGAACCGTGAACCGCATTTATTTATATATTATAAATTACAGGAAAATAGATTTGGATTAGGTTACAGGAAAAAATGAATTCTTTTTAACGATTTGGCTAACGGCATTGCGGAATAAAAACTGAGCCAACGGGTATGGGGTTTTCAATATAGGACTAATATTACTATGCCCGCGTGTTAAATTTATTGAGGTTCCGCGGGAACCCGATCTAGTATCAGGGTAAGTATTTTATGATCTTACTTACCATCTTCTCAGACAAGTAATTTAAAATTTAAAAAAATCTCTAATCCCGAACAAAACCTATCCGTACTGTAGTTGCAAACTATCTCGATCCCATCTGATCTTAAAAAAACAATAGCAATCAGTCTATTTGTTTAGGAGCTATGATGTCACAGATATACACACTCACACACACAACATACATTTGAAAATTATAGTTTTATCAAAATCGTTTAGTTATTATTATTAGCAAGTAATATCAATGAAATCACCTTTGTATACCGTATAGCGGTCCGGTGTTGGACCCGACTTCAGGTGGTCCCAGGTTCGATCCCCGAATTGGGCAACAAAAAGTGTTTTATTTTCAATTTTCTAATAAAGACAACGCATGTGATTGGATTTGTGCCTGATTGACTATAGGCTTGCCAACTTCAGCAATGAGAGACATAGGGGTTTTGGCTAGTCATGGGTCCCATGGTTCTACCTCAGCCTACCACTTCGGGGGTACGGGGTTGAATATACTTGTTTATGTTAATGAAGAAAAATTTTAACATTTAAATGGACGCGAGAAAAACAATTTTTTATTCCTTATTAGCCAACCCAGCAAACTTCGTATCGCTTCACATTAGCAGCTACTAACAGTTTGTCTAGATTAAACCATTTTTAATCCAATTTCCCAGCAATTTTCTAGGCTTCTCTCTTTATAAGAACTTTCTCCTGACAATAACAAACACAACAAAAAAGATTTAGAAAAAATGGTCCATCCGCTCAGAGGTGATGCCATGGTCACGAGAAACGGAAATTAACATTAATATATACATATACTAGCCGAGCCGGCAAACTTCATATCGCTTGATATTAACAACAACTAACATTTTGTGTTAGTGTATTTAATAGGATATAAGCTAACGGCGCTACTAATGGTAAGGGACAATAATCTCTGATAGACACCGCGGATGTTCCTGAGATATGTAGGGGCCGAAACTTAGACTACGAGCAAAAGTCTGCAACTTTTTTGTCCACCTTCAGCACAAAATACAATTGCGAGAACTGACCTTATGTCGGCAAGATATTTTTTTAATGACATTGGAAGGCAGACGGGTTTCCCGGGAAATTCACGCTGCCTAGAGACACCAAAGGTAGTAATGGCGCGTTGCCAACCTTAGGCCGGGTTCGATGTTAGGCCTCGAGCAATAGGAAGTTTACTTGCTGTTCTACCCTCCAAACCACTCTACCACCTAGTCAGATGTCACGGTGCTAGTGACGGTAAGTCTGTGCTCGCCTTTTAGATTTTTAAGATGGGGTAAATTGGTAATACCAATTCGGACGAATTGTGGGACATCACTATTTATTTGAACTGTATTTGAATTGTTCAAAATTACGAACTAATTGAGTGTCCCTATATCAATATCATTAGTTGCGAAACACGATGAAATAATTGCCATTTATTTAATTATCGCAAATAAGGATTAACCCACAATCTATTTGTGGGAATTACTCGATGCCAAACAATGACGAAATTGTGATGTTGATGTATTACTATCGCTTAAGCCTTTGTAATTCTATTATCGTATGTGTATATTCAATCATATGAATTTCTACATTCAAAGCAAATAGATAGGGCTGTGGTTTCGACCACAGTACAAATATGGTACACAGTACAAGTATGGAAACTAAGTTTAAATGATGAAATACATAAACTACATTAAAGCAATAGGGTTTGGTTGAAAATTATTGATTGAGGGTTGTCATGTTACTTTTTTTATAAATCGAATTACAACAACAAGGTACATAGTTTACAAATAAAATGAATTGGTAAATGGTGTCGGTTATTCTTAAAGATGATTACGCTCGTAGTATTTTTTAAAAGACCGCTGAAACAAATAGGTAACAACTTGACCACTAGTATTTTCGTTATACTTGCTGCTGCAGCACCGCGATAATCGCTTAGGGGCCTCATCGATGTGCAGGTTTGTGTGAGTATGACGTTTCCAACGTAGCTAGTTTTCCTGCTGATTCATATTTGTACTGTGATTAAACTGCTCATTTAATTTTAAAGTTATTTAGTTTTCCGCGATAAATTGGTTAGATAAATGTATAAGACATTATCTATGTTCTTCTCGAAGGTGGCAAGTTTCATTTAAATTTGATCAGATTTTTTGATGCAAAAATTAAAATTATATTAATTCACAATTTTGCATTTAAAATATTTACGCGTACTAGTTGATGCCCTCGGCTTCGTCACTTTGAAATACTTTAGATTACACGCGGTAAGTAATTGTTAGTAGATACATATATCATTAAATTAATAATAAACAATATGTAGGTTCTCTCTAAAATAGGCGTTCTTCTTAGACAGTGTTTTGTACATCTAATAAAAGATGTACACACCAAAAAGTAGTGACTTAACTCAAACGAATGAGAATAAAACCCGAGAGATTCGATTTAAGTATCAGAGATTGTTAAGTACATTGTTATATTGTCTTTGTTAATATATAGTCGTACTAGCTGCCTGTTCCGGCTTCGCTCGGATGGTAATTTTTTTGATCATAAATTGAGATATAAACTATCCTATCTTTCAAGTTGGATCAATCTGCACACGGTGTGCAAATTTCATTGAAATCGGTTCAGTAGTTTAGGAGTCCATCGCGGACAAACAACGTGATACGTAATTTATATATTATAGATAGATAGTCAACGCTAATACCATCAGTCTAATCTACAGTCTAAGTGGTGGAATTTGGCAGCAATTTGCCCGGATTGGCACCACCACCTTACTTATTCCTGCCGCTATAACATCAGTGCTTGGCATTGACGTGTTCCGGTTTGGAGAGTTAGGTAACCGGTAAATTTACTTTTGCTCGAGGCGTAACATATCGGCGTCAGTTTAGCAACGCAACATTGCTATCTTTGGTGTTTGGTGTTTTGTAGGCGGCATGAATTTCTTACCGTCAGGAAATCCGTCTGCTTGTTTACCTTCCAATATCATTAAAAATTTGAGTCTAAGCGAGAAGTTTCATAGAAATTTATTACACACTTTTGGAGTTGATAGTACAACTACAATGAACGGTATTTTTATTTGCAAAACAGCGAGATCATATAAACATCTTTGGATATCTGATACTCTCCGCTATAGATGTATGGAAATCGCGATACGCGTACAAAGTAATACGGATACAGATTTTTCAATCCAATATCCGTTTCCTGTGGACTATTTCACGAAAGTTCTTTACCTCTTCACATTTATACACATCTTTTCACAGATACAAAATTGTTCAAGTGAATCTGGATTACATACGTAATCGTACACCTTCATACGATTATTTGCACTGACAGGAGTATGGATACTATTTATTTGGGTACCATCAACATTGGCCCGCCGTCTTAGTCATATGAGGACATCGGATATAGAAGAAGCTTTTACCATATATTTGATATTTTCCATAGTTGGCGCTTGGTAAAACTCCCAAATATTCATAGTTTTAAATGAAGCAACACTTGTACTGTTTTACATATCACTTATAATTTACTCTGTTAGTAGTTTAAGATTTATCCTTGAAGATGCTGCCAGTAGGATATTTATAAATTAGTAAATTATAAGGGATACTTAAAACATATATGGAGATGAACGTAGATTTTTTATGAGATAACACGAATTAAAGCCGAAGAAAAAAGTTAAAGGCACAAAAAAAAAGGACGACAATTGAAACTGTTACTTTTCTATTAAACTTTCTTCAAACCAGTCTGATTATATGAAACAGAACTAAGAGGGTTTTGTATGTAACAATTGAAATTATTTAAAGATTCCAAAGGATTGCTCTTAGACAGCGCCAAATCAAATTAATTGTTCGGAACTCAGAAATACATAAGTATCTTGAAACACTTCTATATTAGAAGAAAATAAACAGCAACTAAAAAATGCTAGTGCAGATTAAGTATACAAAGTAATGCTTTTAACGAAGCCTTACTAAATGCACAGAGAGAATACATTAGACTCAATAGGAAATCTTGGATTTTGACAACAGAGTTTAATATACAGACGGACTTTTTGCTATTCGTCATATGGGCTTGAGCTTAAAAATCTATTCAATCTTTTAAACTCTTGCCGTGCGGCCGACTCGCCAGTTAAGTCCACGGTTTGCACGCCTACGATATTATAGCAGGAAAATTCTGTTACGAGCTACGAACTACGCGGTACGAGCTATGGCTGATTATTTCCCCACAACTTGAGTTTAAAATTAGGACTTATCGATTTAGGGCGGGCATGTAGGATTAGAAACTTAGCTCTACACAAGATCTGATTACTTTTTGACAGTGCGAGCTATATGGTCTCGTCGTGGCAACATTTAACATGAAATGTTTTTATGGGATTTCATTTCTTTTTGTAGGTTGCTTATGAAAATTAAAACACTAGTACCTAAACATTCACCTACTAAACTACTAAATTTATAAGAAAATTGCTAACGTAATCCTAATACTTTTTATCAATGAAAATTAGACCTAAACTAAACCTTCACCTACTAAACTACTAACAATTAAATATTAGGCAAATGGTTTTTTCTTCGCGATAGCAAACTTTTAAATCACCGAAATATTCCGAAAATTTTAGTTTAATTTTAGTTTAATCTTAGTTTAATTTAAAGTTTACTTTTAGCTACTGTGCGGGGTCGAAGGGCAGGCAGCGGGCGTTGGCGCATACTATACGTCTACGATGCTTACGTTCAAAAGTAAAGGTTAATTAATAAACACTTCTAGAAGAGAAGTGAAGTAATATTATTCGTACCTATGTAATTATTGGTAGGTAATACAAGTATAATAATAATAATGTAATGAGGAATATTCTGAAACATAATTATTAAGAAGTGGCCACTGACTCCACTGTCGTAAAACACTGAACCTGAAGATTTGTTGCCACTGACGCCCGGCCATTTCCTGATTGGGCGATCATTTCAATCATTACCTGACCTGAGAGAGACTAACTATACAGGATGTTAATAAAATTGCTTGCCATACAGGGGTGATTCTACTGATGTAACTGAACAACTTTCCCTAAGGAACCCATAGGCGATTCATAAAAAAGTATGGACTTTGTAAGGAAAACCATCAGCTGATCGGGTCTTCATACAATGTCCAATTTTTTTGTGATTTGCCCATGGGTTCCTTGGGGAAAGTTGTTCAGTTTCATTATTAGAATCACCCGTGTAAATATGGCACGTAATTTTATTTATACCCTATATACCAGGATCATTCTAAGAATTCCTCAACTCACTACCAGTGGATCTAGAGGCTTCAACAACTCCGTCAACATTTTTGGTCTTGTTGGAGTAATAAGAACCTGATAAGAAAAAGAACATGTCGCAGAGCTTTGACAAAAGACAGAGTGGTGTTCCTGCAAATATGCCTTGTTCGAGCCAAACGCCTTCCAAAATTTTGCTATCAATTTTACTTCTGCGTTTCGCAGCTAATCTTTTGTAATTATGCTTTTAAGCTCTCTCTATTGTGCTTTGCACCGAATAACATTACATTGATTGTTTAAACAAAATCCCGTGCTCCCAGACCTTTGAATCAACCAAATTCCAGGTCAAATACCCACCAGACAGCATCAAAATTTTCTACTTATTTTAGCCCCCTCAACATGATTCCGTAATAAACAGAATTCTTTTAAGTGTTCTAGTTTTAAGATAGGCTTAGGGGGCTGAAAATAAAGGAGGAGGGGGAAAGTTCAAATTTTTGCTGTACTATAATTTAGCCCTCTCAATACGATACCGCGAACCAAATTCTTCAACGTGCTGTTATTTCTGAGATACAGGTGTGAGGGAGGAATAGTTCGGAGGGGAGAGGGGATTTCAGATTTTTTTCGTACACATTGCAGCACTATCAAAAGATTTACCCCTCCGCGGCCGCATTCAGACCTCTAGCATCAAAATTGCGGAAGTCTCAAACTTTCACCCCCTAGTTTAAGTGGTTGGTGGTGGTAAAAGTTCAAAGTTTTAGGATTTTTTTGTTGTTTCGGTACTAATATTAGCTGACATACCAAATTTCAGCTTTCTGGGACTTCAGGAAGTACCTTAAGAATTTTGTTGATCATCAGTCAGTGAGTGAATGAGTGAGTGAGTGACGAAATCGGGGTATTTTAGATATCTATAAAATCTAATGTATAAAAGTTATGCAATTGAAACTTTAGAGGTTTATTAAGTCTACTACTGACATCATATCTCGAATTTTGTTTAATTGGTATAATCCAAACTCAAAATAGAGGTTTAAAAATACGACGAATCGCTTCGAGAAAAGGTATTTAGTGTCCTTGCGCTTGCGCTTCGCTTGGCTCGTCTTGGTGGGGGCACTCCCGTGCTTCCAGATTTTCTAATTTTTTTTACCTGACCCAGGTATTAAACCCGGTTCCTCAATAAGTCAAGTACGACGCCGGACCGCTAGACCACAAAGGCAAGATATCATACATGCTAGAGTCTCTACCTATGTACGTCGCTTCCTCTAGTCAGGTTGTTAGGGGTAATGTATATGACTACCGGCTACCTTTTAAACCGGAACAAACCGGAACGTCACTACCACTTATTATATTGCCAGGAATTAGTAGAGCTGTGGATCTCTACCTGAACAAGTTGCTGCACAGAATTCTACCATCGCACTTCTCTAATCATTTTAGATATTGGGTATAAAAAGTAAAAAGTTAAAAACCTACATACATAAACATATCTTCACGCCAAGTCCCTTACGGGGTAGGTAGAGAGTATCGAATGCCAGACCTCACGATCCTGACAAACCTGTGTGGCTTCCTTCATATCCTGGGTTCGGAGACTCTTGACACCACCCTCGGATAATATCCGAGTGATCTGATCGTGAAATATCAACCTTGGTCTCCCCAGGTAGGTACCTGTATGATGTAGGTACATCCATCCACATTCGCATTGTATATCTGCTTTGTCAATTTTTCATCTGTCATTCTTTCCATATAACCGAACCAGCGGAGCATGCCCCTTCGCATTTTAACACCATTTTCTTTCAAACCCTTTATTTATAACATAAGAAAAGAACACAAAGTTAAAAATAATTAGAAATGTAATAAAATAAATAGGCTCATTCGTTGAGCGTTACTGCAGAATGAAGATATATCGTGTTATTTGTGCCATGGCTTTAGACATCATTCTATGTAATTTTAAAATACAAAAACTCATTTCCCAGAAAAGTCTCATTTTATTACTTTTGCATATTATATTGTTTTCTATATCAAGTCGTCGCCTCTGTGGTCTAGTGGTTCAGTTATTGAACTTGACTGCTTGAGGTCCCGGGTTCGAATCCCGAGTCAGGCAACAAAAAGAAATATGGGTTTTTCCAATTTTCTAACAAAAAAAATGTTGCTCGGGATTGAAAATGTGCCCGGTTGGCGATAGGCTTGCCACCTATTACAATGTGGGACTTAGTATCTTTGGTAGTCGTGGGTGCCCTGGTTGTGCCTCTGCCTGCCCCTTCGCAGATGTTTTCTATATAAAGTTGTATCGGTATGATTTAGTATCATTGACTTACAGCCATAACACAAGCATATTAAAAATCATATGCAATACCACAGCCTTACCTATTCCTGCCGCCAAAACGTCAGTGCTTGCCATTGACATGTTCCGGTTCGGAGGGTAAGGTAGCCGGTAAACTTACTTTTGCTCGAGGATTATCATACCGGCCTCAGGTTGGCAACGCATCATTAGCACCTTTATTGCCTCTAGGGGACGTGAATTTATTACCGTCAGGAAATCCATCTGCTTGTTTGCCTACCAATATCATAAAAAAAGACCACTGGTTGTAGAGTACTGCGTAGCAACTGCGACGGCGGCAGTGGATCCCGGGTAGGGTTCTACCGCCTTACCAATTTCTGCTGCCATAATTACTCTGTCCTGTTCCGACCCGGAGGGTAGGGTAGTCGGTAAACTTGCACAACAAGCTTACATTCCGGCTACAGGACAGCGACGCACCTGTAACATCTATGTTGTCTGTAGGCCACGGCTATCATTTACAATCAGAATATCCGTATGCTTGTCTGCTGACCTCTCACTTAAAAAAGTCGGTTGGCTTTTGACCGAATGTTCGCGTAAGAAACATACAAAAAAAGACGGGTTGCACTCCGGGAGTGCCGGCAGAAGTGAAAACTTGAAAATTAACGTTGTGCATTTTTGATATTTTGGAATGGTTAGGGAATAATTTTGCACGAATTTCTTTATCTGTATGAAAGTACTATCATTTATGCACAAATATTATTTTTAATATCAATAACCTGCGTTTGGCTTGACAAAAACTCGCTAAAGTAAGATCACGTGACGGCTAATAGCGTCGTCATACTATCTGTACATCGAACATTGCTCGTCTACGCATAATGCTTATTTTCAAGATGGAACAAATAGAGCAATGTCTGTTGATATTATACGTATCTGCTATCTGTGAGAATGTAATGGTAGGTATATTGCGGCGTATTATCCATTGCACATTCTATACTCTTAAGATATATCTAAGCAATACAAAAACAGCAATGAATCTACGTTTTATTTTAGATATCGAGCCGTCTTATTCGCGCATGCGCAATGCGCTATCTTAAATTCTGACGATCTGACGCGAGTTCAGATGTTTTAACCCAGTCCAAAAAAGTGCGCAACGCCGCTAAAGAAGTTTTCACTTCAAAAACTTAATTGAATTGACAATCTCCTCGACATTTTGCAATCAGACAGACAGACAAACAGATACCTTTATTCAATAAAGAGGGTATCCTCAAAGTCACATCTTCATGGTACATAGACAACTCTTTTCCAATCTAATATGTATAGATCTAAGACGAAATTGCCTATTATTTCAATCTGTTTGTGCAAGATTATTGAGCCGTTATGAATAGTTAATTAATTTCGAATATCCATTGTGCTGTTACAATAGAACATATTGTTCATGTATATTCTTAGACGTCTATATTGCCTAGGATCCAACAATACCATTCTATGACCAGACCTTAATCTTACTATACTTTTAACCCAGGTAAGATCTAGGGGTCTATATCGACCGCCTCGCTGGACGAGTGGCTAGCGTATCCCCGCCAAATTACACCAACCAACCGCGAGGCTCGGGTTCGTTTCCGGACGAGTACAGGCATTTGTGTGATGAATATTTATTTACATGCCTGCATTTCCGGGCAAGGGTGTTTATTAAATATATTCTGGTATATATTTAAGTAGTTATATGAATAAGAGTCGTTGACTAACACCCATAACACAAGCATATAATTTGCTTACTTTGGGGTTAGATTCAATTTGTATAACATGTCCAAGGATATTTATTTTATTCTCGGATTATATCTCGGGATAAAACAGCAATGGTTTTATATAACTTCTTCTTCGGAGTCGAAATTGTAAAACGACTGGTTGCAGATTTAACATTACCTATATTCTTATAGGCAACTTCATATCAAGTTTGGCAGCACACGGCATATACGAGGGCCATTCAATAAATATTTAGCCAAAGAAAATTTTGAGAAAGTAAAGATTTATTTTTCTACATAGTCTCCTTTCAATTCAATACACCTGGACCACCGATGCTCCAACTTTTTTAACCCGTCAAAAAATACGATTTCCCGAGGTCTTCAAAATAGGCCTCTGTGGCGGCGATGACCTCATCATTCGACCCAAATCTTTTGCCGGCGAGTGACTTTTTCAGGTTTGGGAACAAGAAAAAGTCGCATGGAGCCAAGTCTGGAGAATGCGGTGGGTGGGGTCTGGAAAGTACGATCGAATTGCGCTACGAATTGCTTCGTAGCGCAATTCGATCAATTTGGCCATGACAATGGCGGAGGTGCGAGCCGGTGTTGTTGTCTGGTGTGAGCAAACGCGGCACCCATCGCGCCGACAACTTTTTCATACCCAATTTTTCGTGGAGAATATGATGCACTGTCCCATCTGCGATGCCTATAGTCTCAGCTATCTCGTGAATCTTCAGTCGCCGGTCTGCCAACACGAGATCGTGGTTTTTTTTTACGTTTTCTTCTGTAGTAGCCGTTTTCGGTGCACCTGGGCGTGGCTCATCAAAAACCGACGTGCAGCCACGAGCGAACTCGTTGAACCAATTTTTGACGGTCGCCATCGAAGGAGAAGAGTCACCGTACACAGCATCCAAGCGCTCTTTGATTTCGCTGCGCGTTTTCCCTTCCAAAAACAAGAACGATATTGTTCTTTTTCCATTTTTGCAAAACCGACCGACACGCTCGCTTCCAAAGGCTGTCGAAACAAAACAAATGAAGGGAAATGACTGAAAACTACTTGATAGACTTAAAAAAGTATTTACTGCACGATAGTAAAAGCCATGGGGCGATGAGGCTAAGTAATTATTGAAGGCCCCTCGTAAAATACTTTTTGCTATTGAGTTTGTACATTTGTTAGCTTATTCTATGTTATGCTTCTTGTTCATTGTCGTTTACAATTTTACCTCGTTTCATTCACAATCTATACTATAGGTAAATACATCATTCCACTGGATGGAACTGTGTCACTTGCTCGGATTGGCACTAACGCTTTACTTACTCCTCTTCCTACATCATCAGTTCTTGCATTTGTTACATTTCATGCTAGGAAGGGTAGCTGCTGTACTTGCATACGTTGCTTCAAAAGTCAACCAAGTCATACTCTGGCTACGTACACTGGTATCCATATCCATCCTGGTATCTATCCACGTTTGTCTGTTACAATTAGTGTACCATGCTTATTCGCTCTTTCATCCCATACAAAATCTAAGCATTTTGTAAAACAAAAATAGCACTTTTTGTTTCGCGAAATGCATTAGATTTTTAAATTTTGTAAGCCCGTAAAATTTAAGTGCAGACAAGTTTTTATGTGTTATCATAGCAAACAAGCACAAGAGAAATGAGAGAAAACTGGGACATTTACTCTCACTTCATGGTAACTGTGATCTATAGAAAACTGTGGTCTATAGATTTCAAAGATGTTGTAGGTGTTTCACTGCCTAAGGGGCTATCCATAAATTACGTCACGCAAATTTTAGAACTTCTCGACCCCTCCCCCTTCCTTGTCACAGGTTGTCACATTTTTAGAACCCCGACCCCCCTAATGTGACAGAACGTCACAAATTTTTCAAACTTATGCATGTATCTAAAAATAATCAAAATAAAACAGTTATTTTAATTTTTTTACTTATTTTTATTAAATTTTATAAATGTTTAATAATTGTCTGCGCTCAACTTAAAATTAACAAGTTTTTTTGCACTACCCACACTGCTCCTGGCCCAAATAGGTATTTGCCACGAATTAGCCAAAAGTTGGATGGCTGATTTAAAGCCTTACCATTCAAAATAATTTTAGTGTCTCACTTGCATTACAACATGGCTCTAGGAATCAAATGTTGTTACGGAAGAGATAATCTTATAGCGAGAGTGCGAAATTATTAATAAATATAGATTGAGAATTATCTGTTCAAAGTTTTTTGTTGACATATAAATTTCGTGTTCTAGTATTTTATACTGTGACGTCACAAGGCTTTCGATCCCCTGCTACTTGTCACATGATGTCACATTAAGATGATACCCTCCCCCCATTAACGTGTGACGTAATTTATGGATGACCCCTAATGGCCAAGGTTTTAGACTATTTACTCTAGTCTATGGGCTACCATACCCTCCGGACCGGAACATGATAATATCATTATGTCCGAAGGAATATGTAAGGCGGTGGTTCTAGGTAGTAGACGATATGCAGCGCAGCGCTTTGCCACAAGAGTTCTTGTTAATAACGACTCATTTGATCTTAGACCATAAGAGGCGAGTTATGAAATGCCTAGCAGGTACTCAGACGATCTAATCTACACAAAAGACTCAGTCTTACACAGGGTATACTTGTATTCGTTGAAGGCAAAAATACAGACTACATTGAATCGAAAACTCAAATTAACTTCTTTTAAGATCACTTGCACGTTCCGGTTTTACCTGGAATGTGTTAAACTGTCAAATATAAAGTGATTTAATCATGAAGCTATAAACTACTACTGGAGGTTACTCTCCTAACAAAGAACTGATGTTATTTCCCAATCTTGATGACTCTCTTCGATGTATCGGCCTCATTTTGACTGTGTTAATTGACTTCTGCCGTGCTGTGCCAGACAACTCGTAAAGTGATCATAGGCTTACCGTCACTAACACCGTGTCTTCTGACCGGGTGGTAGAATTTTACAGCGACTCGCCCGGATTGGTACCATCACCTTACCTATCCCTGCCGCCATAACGTTAGCGCTTACCGTTGACGTGTACCGGTTCGGAGGGTAAGGTAGCTGGTAAACTTACTTTTGCTCGAGGATTATCATACCGGCCTCAGGTTGGTAACACATCAGTAGCACCTTTATTGCCTCTAGGCGACGTGAATTTATTACCGTCAGGAAATCCATTTGCTAGTTTGCCTTCTAACATAAAAAAAAAGTAAATAAAAGCACAAGACTCTGAAAGAGAGGTCTTTAGTTTGGAGAGAAAGCAATAATAGGAAAGGATATAAGTTTTTTATAAGAAGTGTAAGTTCCAGTAGTAGTCTTTAGCTACTTGGATTTAACCCTAGCTAAAAGCTAACTCAGAGTTGAATAAGTTACCAAAAAACGTGCAAGCGGCTCTTATTGTTATTATTATTATCTTCTATATTTTAAAGTGATATTTCTTTTTTGAAAGTTCCCTATTTTTTTATTACTTCTAGGGATAATTGCGTTTCCCAAATACTAATATCAATTGTAAACAATGTAATGAAATATTTAAATTCATCATACATATGTTTTAAACACAACAAAAGTGAACGATATCACTAAATTCTATTGCGCGAGTATAGTGTAAAAATAAAAACTTCTGACACCACTTCCGCTGAAGCCTGGCCATTAAAAAATGTACATCGCTGAAATATGTCCCCGTAAAAAAAGGAAGGCTTTGTTAGAACCGTGCTCGGTTTTTAATGTAGACGTGACTATTTTACGCGTTAATTGCTACGATGAAAACGTTTTTGTAAGATATTGTTTTTAAGTGCTTTGTGTGGTTTTTATTTAGTAATAGTTTGAGTTAGCTAACTGGTACCACTACCTTACATATTCAGTGCTAGCCATTGACGTGTTCCGGTTCAAAGCTTTGCTTACTTTTGCTCGAGGGCTAACATCCCGGCTTCAGGTTGGTAACACACCAATACCGTCTTTGATGTCTCTAGGCGACGGCGACTTGAATTTCTTACCATCAGGAAATCCGTCTGCTTGTATGCCTTACAATATCATAAAAAAGGTATGATGATGCTGCTTTTAACCGGATTTAAATCCTTGATGAGATAAACACAAGCAGTGTAAGGGTTACCATGGGGTCCCAACTACCTACTAGTAATTCTAAAAAAATGTATCTTCACGCCCATATCCCCGAATGGGTAGGTAGGCACAATTAGAGCACCCACAAATAGCCGAAGACACTAAGTTTCACAATGAGATGGCAAGCCTAATCCATTCGGATACATATCCAATCCTGAGTAACGTTATATTTATTAGAAAATTAAAAGTAGGTGTATTTTAAATTCCAATTCATGTATTTTTTTTGTTATACGAACCGAACCGTTTTTTGTTGTATCGCCTCTGTGGTCTAGCGGTCCGGGTGTTGGACTTGACTGCATAAGGTCCCGGGTTCGAATCCTGGGTCGGCCAACAAAAAGTAAATTGGATTTTTCCAATTTTCTAATTAAAAAAAATATGTTGGTCGGGATTGGAAATGTGTCCGGTTGGCGATGGGCTTGCCACCTATCATTGTGGAACTTAGTGTCTTCGGCTAGTCGTGGGTGCCTTGGTTGTACATCTGCCTACCTCTTCGGGGATATGGGCGTGAAGATACTTTTTGTACGAACTGAGGATCGTACCCGGGACCTCAAGAAGTCAAGTCCGGCGCCTGACCGCTGACCACAGAGGCGATTCTAAAATGGCATTTTGAACAGACTCAAAAAACATTAAGTCATCCATTCGTATTTACGTTTTATGTACGTTTGTTACGCGTTTACTGCCTATACTCGTATTAAATTGATTTTAACAAATCACTTTTTTCAAAAGGTAGATCAGCATTCCGAAATGGTCTCACCTAAATTTGATTTATACTGCCAGAGGACTAGTGGTTTTTGAACTACAATTTTTGCATAATTTTTGTGCACCTCGTTGATTTATCAAGTTAAACGTATCTTCATACCCGTTTCCCGTAAGAAGTAGGCAGAGACACAATCAGGAGACACACGATTATCCGAAGACAATAAGTCCCCACAACGTGGTAGGTGGCAAGTCTATCGCCAACCAGGCACTGATCCAATTCCAGGCAACCTTTTTTTAAACTTAAATCGTCGCGAATTAATAACATTTTTAATTATT
>NJDC01004526.1:24318-41910 GCA_002245475.1 Calephelis virginiensis
CGGTCAAGCCGTTTCGGAGGAGTATGGCAACGAAAACTGTGATACGAGAATTTTATATATTAGATGTCAGATTAATCCAGTGTCAAATTGGGATGGTTTAATCAACGTTTTCCGAGAAATAAATTAAACCTCAGTAGAAATGTCGGATACATACTGATGTGACAGCACTAAAAGTGTTTTGTCTCTTTCTATTGCTTTCGTTAAAAGAAGATAGTTACAAAATTAGTTTAGCGGATGCGAAACAAAATTGCCACCATTGTCTATGTTTTTTTTAATTGGAGTGAATTTTTGCAGTTTTAATTTCTTTTATGTGATAAGAAAGCGAAGAAGCACAGAATTCTCATGATGATAGGTAGGTTAACTCTCGTACCAAGCTAGATAATATAGACTATGGACTTGTTTTCATAACGTCCCGAGTTCGATTAGATTACCCGAGTAGATAAAAAATTAAAAAAATATATTTTTAATTTTTTAGCAAAAACAATATTCTCGGATTTGATATGTGTTCGGTTGGCGCTAGGTTTACCGCCTATCACATTTTGGGAATTAGTATATTTACCTAGTCGTAGGTGTTGAACGTCTTCCTATCTCTTCGGAGATAGAGCGTAAAGACGAATTACTTTTACTTTTTTTACAAAGTCCGTGTCAGGGCGTATATGTGACGACCCCATAGCCTGCTAGTCTAATAATACTAACCTAGCAATATTACTTGCTAGGATATTCTACTAATATCAAACTAGGTATTAAGTGATTGCAATGGCTGACCTTAATCTTTTATTAGAGCTATAACATCGGTCATGACCATTTTTGATTGCGATGTATGTTTTTTGTATGGTGGTTAGGTACGCAATTACTCGGCCAATAGATAACCAATTATTGTGATTTTTGTATAGAAATATTATATCTGCAATCATGATCCAACACACAATTATTTAGTTATACATAATAATGTACAAATATTCGACTAAAAAGTATCTTCACGCCCATATCCCCGAAGAGGTAGGCAGAGGTACAACCAAGGCACCCACGACTAGCCGAAGATACTAAGTCCCACAATGTGATAGGTGGCAAGCCTATCGCCAACCGGGCACGTTTTCAATCCCAACCAACATTTTTTTTATTAGAAAATTGGAAAAATCCAATTTTCTTTTTGTTGGTCGACCCGGGATTCGAACCCGGGACCTCATGCAGTCAAGTCCAACACCCGGACCGCTAGACTACAGAGGCGATAATAAATTCGACTATATTAACGAAATCATCATTAATTATTAAGAATAAACACAAAACTGCAAGTAATTAATTATTTGAAGTCGGTTTTTGCAATGTTACTGCGCTTAATCATTTTGTGCAGTGTTAAGGGAGCTAATACTGTTAATTGTACTTATGCAAGATATTGAGATCTAGGCAGATATCACATGATTCCTCGTTATTGTTTTGTTCCTGTTTTGGTGGTATGTTTACACAAAAAAGCTTAATAAATTAACGCGTTTGTAATGCTTTTGGTGTCTAGAGACTTTTTACTATTGGAAGATTTGTCTGCTTATTGGACAAACAAAAGTTGTCAAAAGTCAGGTGATGACAAAGAAACTGCCTGTTTTGTACTTTAAATCATGTTCATGTGCCTTGTTATATTATATTCAATAATCAAACGATAATACTCGTTACTTTATTTTTTACTATTTATTTATTATTTATTATTTCTATTATTGACTAGGTACAATGTTTTCGGCTCGTCGTAGATGTTGGTTGTGCATTTGCTTATTTTTTGGGGATATGGACGTGAAAATACTAAATTATTGACTTGGTACAATTAAGTATTTAAAACAAATAATTGAAAAACTATTAATTTAAACAATAAAGTTTTATTGATATTCATTCATGCGACAGCTATTGTATAATCTTATTTGCGTAATATTTTTAATGAATAAGTTTCGGAAGTAAGATGACTTTAAATTTACAGCAATATTATTGCAATTTAATTCTAAAATGCTTGCTGTCGAGTAACACGTGATTTTAGGTTACAATAACATGTTTTACATAAATTTATATAAAAAATGAGTATAAAAGTCAAATTTATAATAACATCTCATTGAACACGATAATTCGTTTACAAGGAATAACGTTCAAAGTTGAATGATTGTAATTTTAAATTTCAAAATTGCTTTAAAATGTGTTTTTTTTAGTTAAATCCTAATCTTCAGGTACATTTTTCTCTAGTTGCGATGATATCACAGTGTTAAAAATTAGTCTTATTTTGCCGTTTAAACTAAAGCTAAACATGTTTAAAAACCTGACCAAATCCAAGACTTTCACAGTTTGGTTATTAATAAATAATTACAAAAAAAATTGAAATACATGGTAGATATTGAACTATTTGTTGAATTATCAAGAACGTTATAATATACTAGCTGTTTCGGCGAACTACGTTCCACTAATTAAAAAAGAAATAAAATTGATGTGTGTATACGTATATAATAATGTCTCCTAGTTTCTTCGCAGTCGAAGGGGATAAAAACATATTATATTTGTTTCCTGGTTTTACACTTACTCTCCATTATTTTTTTAGCCAAATTGGTTCTGCCAACTTTAAGTTGTAAATAGTGTAACTAACACAACTTTCTCTTTATTTTCTTTCTTTCTTTTAAATACATTCTTTTCTTTTAAACATTGGCCAAAGGTTCCGTAAAAATATCATAACAGATGTTACGTGGAAAAATTAAATTAAATTAATTTAATATATGGTACATTAAATTAATTTATTTCCACGGTTAAAATATCTTGGTTTTAGTCTATCTTAGTTATAACTTATTAAAAACAGATACACTGGAAAAACTGACACCTTCCGCCGCTGTGATTCAATAGTTTGCAGAAAGTGTTGCAGACACTATCGATCATACACTTTTGACGCTCCCCTGTAACTTCTTTTGGCATCTCTAAATGGGCCATTTCTATAGTTTTCTCTTCTGGAAAATAAACAAAATATGTATTTAAAAATATAAGCATAATTTGGTCTTCTAGAAATTATTGATTCATGTGAATTATTTGTTTGCGTAGGAAGGGTTGGGGGTTTTTAAAGTTTGTTGTCTATTTAAAATTTAGTCAACTAAATAATTATTTTGCTGATTAGTTAAATATCATCAATTAAACACCAAAAACCAGTAGCTCATCCTAGTTTTACTCATCTGCAAATAGAGCAAAAATGTTGAAGTAATAGGTACTGGGTACTAATAAATGATCTCTCATGTCTTTATCATATTGAAGATATTTCGGAGAAGAAGGGCAATGCACAATGGTATATTTTTAATTTGACATTGTATTGAGAATTAGTTCTTTATCTATATATTAATACGTGATGTCAAAACTTTGGACCCCTTTTCACGAAAATTGCGCGGATGTAGGAGTATAAAATTTGGCACACTTATAGTTTATGTGTAGGAGAAGTGCAGAACGCTAATATTTTTCAATAATAATGCTTATAAAGTACATTAAATCAATAAATAAAACATTACCCACATTACCATGCATTTGACACATACAAACAAACATATTGATGATAACGATAAAAGATTACAGATGGCGAACTAAAAAAAAACAAAGTAGTTGGTCTTGAGAAAGAAGATGGCGTTTTTATCAACAAGATATTAAAATGTATTATGGTCGAATTTCGACCAATGAGAGACCACTAGTATCATATAATCGGAATCAATTTATTAGAATCGGATTAGTATGTACTTTGGCTGTCAATTATAATTCAAACAGTTTTTTTCACTAAGACCTCTTGTGGCATGCAGAGCTCATCGTTCTTATATAAAAATTAAATTTCTTTATGTAGGAATGCTCAGTTTGGTCACCAGAATTATCACGACTGTATTAAGGGCTTCATAAAACTGTGTAGACTTGGCCCCATTTTAATTTAAAATTATAAATTTTATAAAATAAATTAAGAAAGTACTTTCAGTGTTTTAAATTTGAATTCGATAGATATAAAGATATTTTAAAGTAGTTTAAGGGCAGTAAAACTCCAAAAAACTGACATCAGTTTTGACTTTCCTCGATTTCCTTGAGATTCCATGATCAGATCCAGTCTTAGTGAAAATAAGACAACCTCGAAAGCACGCTCTTCCAAATCAAAAACAAATTTTCAAAATCGGTTTACATATGACAGAGAAATCTTTACAACAATAATGGTAAGAGAGAAATCTTTACAACAATAATGGTAATGTTTATCGATTTAGAAAAGATAGAGGAAAAAAAGTATAGGAGTCGAATACACAACCTCCTTATTTTGGAAGTCGGTTAAAATTGGAAAGAACTTACCAGTTGGTGCACATACGGCTAGTGTGAGAAAAGCCAAAATCAAAATTACAAAAACGACTTTGGTCTTCATTGTAAAGCAGTTGTTTTCAATTCGCAATTAAAATGTTTTAAGGTTAGTAACAGAGGAAGTATTTATATGACAAAAATATTGATAATTTTTGTCGGGACTTTTTTTAAGATAATGTCAAATTAATCTAGTTTAATCATTAGTTTTACTCCCATTAGATAAAGGTTTGCATTTAGAAGGGTACATGTTGTTGTTATTATGACTTATTATTATCAAATGGCACAAAACCAACAATCTTATCGAATGAGGACTAATTATGATTAAAAAATGCATAAATACATACACCTACAAAAAAGGAGGTTGTCAATTTAACTCTTTTGTAATATTTTTGAAGTTATACTTCTTTTGGCGAATTAGGAAAAAATTATGAAAGTAAATTTTTACGATGCACGCGCACACCGCCACGAAAAACCGACATGATGAAGTTAGCTATGAAGTTAGCTATAGATAGCATTTTAGTTTTTAAAAGATTTTTATCTTATTACGCCGAAGAAGTTTAACTTCTAACGCGTGTACATAAGTACACACACACTTTTTTATATACTTTTTAGTCTATTACTCGGCCAATATTCTTCTTATTCTTTTAGAAAAAGATAGGATGATTTTAAGGTATTCCCATATTAATTTCACCATGACATGACTGGTGATTTTTGAGATATACTGAGATGTACAAAATCGAATAATTGATAAGATTTAAGTAGGACAATTTTGGATTTATTTGCCATCTTTAAAAAAAATATCGTATAGGTTGTACATAGTGGAATAGTTGGAGTCGGTTTTTGCAGTTCTACTGCCCTCAATTCTAAATCTTTTGATTGAAATATATTAACTTTTATATGTAGAAACCACAGGCTGTATGCGGCCCGCCGTGCCGACGCGACGTCTCAGTTGCGGCCCATGAATGTTTGGTTAATAAGTTATTAAGCTTAAAATAAATGCACGAACTATCTGCGGTTGACCGTATAATACTCAGCGTATAGTGTGAATTCAGCCTTAACAACGCGCTTCTCTCCGTCCATTTTCATTTTTTCTACGGAATATGACCAATTATACATAGGTATATTTAACTTCTAGGGTTCATATCACAAGTGTGGCCCCACCTTTAGTTTATTTTGTTGCCTTGCGGCACTTGCCTGCTAAAAGTTTGCCGACCGCTGATGTAGATCACCTAGTTCATTGAAATTATTGACCCCAAAAAAATATTAATGTAGTAATATATATTACGGTAAGAAAATAAAAAGTATTTTTAACCAAATATAGAAACTTTAGAAACATTGAAAATAGCCTGGGGCACCAAAGGTAATATATTTTTAAAGTGAACATTGCTGGCACGAGTTCTTTGTGTACATACAAACAGACACACATGCATATCTTCACGCCAAGTCACTTACGTGAGGCTTAAAGTATCGAGTGTCAAATCTCACGTTCTTTGCAGACCGTCTGCCGTCATTACCATTTTATCTGTGTAGAAATGACTGTCTCTCTCCTTGGTAGTTTGTAAGAGATAAATATAGGATACACACATATCTTCACGGCAAGTCTCATGCGTAAAGTGCAGAGAGTATCGAGTGCTAAATATTACGATACTTGCATGCATGCTTGTTTTTCTCTACATTAATTAATTTTTCACACAAAACACACCGGTTTTGGAGACACCTCTATCAGTAGACCAGATTTTGTAGTAAAATATCAACCTATGTCTCCTTCCTCATCCTTAGAAAATAGATGGGTATCTACTTCTATCCATTTTCGCTATGTTATCGCTATATCTTTCCAACCTTTCATCTCCATTATATCCACGTAACGAAAAATGGTCTGTCTCATTTATACATGTACACTTTCTTTCAATCTCATTTTCTCTAAGATCTCGCTGTTGTAAATGCGAAAGACAAGCTTTGCAAAATTTATAATTTCAGTTCTATGTATGGGGTGCGCCTAGGGATGCCCATTCTCAAAAGAACCAAGTAGGGAGGTTTTAACAAATCTGGGCAGGTGTGAAGTTGTAAAAAAGAAATATGTAGTACTATATGTAATATCAGTTCTGCATAATTTATTTATTAATAATCTACCGGCCAGTTACAAAAAATTAACGGAAAAACATTAAATAAATTAAAATTTTATCTATTACATAGGTATGGAAAAAGCAGTTAATGTTTTAGAATTTATTAATAACTTTATATCACTTACAGCATTATACCTATAATTATATGTGATACATACTTAATTTTTGATAAAACTATAGAAACAGAAAGATAAATAATTGGAAAATAAGAAGAAATAGATATTAAAAAATACTTATTTTTATTATATAAATTTAAAGTACTATAATTATAACTAGTTTTAGCTGTCCTGGTGAACTTCGTTCCACCCGTTCAGTTTGTATGAGAAAAATTAAAATGTTGTTTTTTCCTGGTTTCCTCACAGTTTTTCACTTTTACTTATCATTTAAACATTCACTGGACATGAACAAATGATTCGAAACCAAAATTAGCCAAATCGGCTTAACCGTTCTCCAGTGTTAGCGAGACTAACGAAAAGCACTTGATTTATATTATATTATACATTTAAAAAAAAACAATTTATAATTTTTCTCCGACGCAAAATACAAGATGTATGGTTATAACGTAAACAAAGCATAAAACTGGTTCGCACTGATCGCAGTCGCATTTGAAGCCTAGGTGCTGATTATGTATCTAAGTTGCCAACTCAAAATGGACAAGTGTACATCAAATAGCTGGTAAATGACGTGTTTTATTTGCTTTCTCCAGTGACCAACATAAATACAATAGAGATAGCAAACACAAATGACGTCATTTTATGTACACTTTTCCATTTTAAGTTGTTAACTGAGATACATAATCAGCACCCTGGTGTCATCTTGACTCATACTAGGTACGACATAGCGTGACAACAAGTGAAGCATTTTTGCGGACTGTTTTAAATGAATGTTTCTAAAATAATAAATATTACATTTTGGCAATAACAATTAAAAATGCATTACTATTTAAGCCTATACCCCCTTATAATAAAATTTCGGCTGTCCTTTCTAAGTTACCCTGTACATTTTGTCGAGAGCGTAATAAAGCGCGAGTGGAGGGAACGATGCCGCAAAGAGGGGAGTGGAAGGTACAAGGTGCAGAGCAAAAGCGGGAGATTTGATTTTGAAATTTTTGAGGGGTCAATAAAAAAACAGACATATTACAGCGTCCCGGGATCCTGCGAGTTGATTGATTACCAGAGTCTTCCGGGTACTCCGGGAGGCTTTAGAACTCTAGTTGTGCTGCCACTTTTTTTTTTATTTTTTTGTATAAAAATCAAAAAGTGGATCCCAGAATACATGATACATCTATCTACGAAGTTTCATGTTCCATAATAGTCCGTAATAGTAAAAGTGACTGTAACATCGGGACAGACGGACATATCGAATCTTTAAGGGTTCCGGTTTGTCATTCCACAACAGAATCCTAAAAAATTGACAAACAAAAGTGAAGCGGGCGCAGTTGTCTTGATAAGTAATGTTAATTACATTAATGATGATTTTATTTCGGACTTTTTATTTAAAAAAAATATTGTTCTTTCTTTCTTTCTTCTTTCTTATCCACTCTATGTTAATATTTTACATACATAATGATCAAGATTTATTAAACGGTTACCACCGGACCCGGCAAAAGTTGTTTTGTATCACTAACTAGCCGAACCGGCGAACTTCATGTCGCTTGACATTAACAGCTATTAATAGTTTTTATGGATTAAATCGTTGTTTTTCTCATGTTCCCTGAAATTTTGTCTCTTCGACTGTCTGTACCATGACCGCAAATCATTTCGACACAGAGTATAATTGTGTTTATCTGTTGTGAGGAAATTTGGCACGCAACTAGATACAGCTATTTAATTGATGAATAACATTTATAAGTGTATGAATTTATCTATTTCATGTTAGAAAAATATACTACATAATAGAATTATTGGCATTTATTTTATTCGCTAGCACTGTGTTCAAAAGTACCTAAAATGACATTATACGAGTCAATATAAGATATAAAGATGCATTAAAGACACTGCGAATTTATCTTTTAAAAACTTCTTTAGTGGCGTTGCACCCTTTTTTTGGAATGGGTAAAAACTTCTGAACTCGCGTCAGGAGGACATGTGAGCTGATCGAAAATTCATAAGAACGGATGAAGAGTAAACTGCCGGTGCGGCGTAGGAGAGTAAGTATCCTCCTCTCTTTCTACGGCGTGGCGAAAATGTATGCCTGCGCCAGCTGTTTCGTTTAGACGCGAATGTTCGTGTTGTCATGTTTGTGTACGATAGCGCAATAATTGAATATTGTATTTTACCACATAAAAGTACTTTCATTCTGATAACTAAAGCAATTCGGGCAAAATTATTCTCTAATCATTCCAAAATATCAATAATGCACAACGTTAATATTAAGTTTTCACTTCTGCCGGCCCTCCCAGAGCGCAATCCGTCGTTTTTTTTTTGTTAAACTAAGACTTCAATTATTTAAATTTATTAACAGATGTAAGTAACTAAACTTTTAGACAAAATTTTTTTTCCAAAGTTATGAAAAGTTTAAATAAAAGTATTACACAACTACAAATAAATTGCACAAAATGGAAACCTAATATTTATTTTAAAACTTATTTTAACGTGAATCAACAAAGTTTAGGTAGGAGAGGTGAGGCAAAAATACGATAACGGCGTGAAAACGTTGCCTGATACTAGGGGCGTATAAATAAATTAAGTGTAGTGTTGGAGGGTAATACATTGCTGGAAACTGTTTCGAAATAAGTGGAGGAAATGGGAAAATTGTGCTAAACTTTTATATCCGTTGTGCTTGTTAGTTTTGGCAAAAAATGCTTCGCTTTTTAAAGGACTTCCAAAAGTAGGAGGTTAGCAGTTCGACTGTTTGTTTTTTTTTGTATATTTGTTAAACGATTACTTTGTCCATCTTAATATTTAAAAACTATCTGACCAGGCAGAAGTTGTTCTGCTATATTTTTAATGTGATTTTATTGAAAAAAATTTAGGGTGTCACCCTCATCACTTAGGGATATGAAAAATAGATGTTGGCCGATTCTCAGACCTACTCAATAAGCTCACAAAATTTCATGAGAACCGGTCAAGCCGTTTCGAAGGAGTACGGGAACGAACATTGTCACACAAGATATAAGATGATTGACATTTTAAATGGATATACCAATTTTGCTAATTCCATTTTTTGATGTTATACTTCTTTAGGCACGTTATAAAAAAATAGTTTTAAATTTTAAGGTCCGTCACACAAAAGTTACAGAAATTTTAAGATGTACGCGCACCTGTTACACAAAAGTAATATCATGAAGTTGCTTGCTTTAAAAACATGTTCCTACATTCACACACGTAATTTAGTTATATACAAGTGCGATTTACGAGTATATACTTCTCTATACAGATTTTTTATAATTTTTCAAGTACGTAAGTTCTCACGTGTGTACATAAGTACAAGCGCCTACTTTTTTGTATTAGTTATTGTAAGAAGAAGGATCATATGAAGAAAAATTAAGAAAGTTGCAGGGAAAGTGGAAAACAAACTGTAGTTGTTAATGTCAAGCGAAACGAAGTTAGCTGGAACGGCTAGCAATGAATAGATTTTTATGTTTTTTGGTCGTGATTTAAAAAAAAAAATTCTCCCCGTCCATATCCCTGAAGGGGTAGGCGCAGAGGCACAACCAGAGCACCCACGACTAGCCGAAGACACTAAGTCCCACAATGTGATAGGTGGCAAGCCTATCGCCAACCGGGCACATTTCCAATCCCGACCAACATTTTTTTATTAGAAAATTGGAAAAATCCAATTTTCTTTTTGTTGGTCGACCCGGGATTCGAACCCTCATGCGGGACCTCATGTAGTCAAGTCCAACACCCGGACCGCTAGACCACAGAGGCCATCGCGATTTCAAATTTCGTTTTTTGCAACTAGATAACAATTCCGAGATGGTTCCGTATAAATTTGATAACGATTAATCGGTAATGGTTCGGTTAATTTTCAGTTCGACATCGTGTCCCAAAAATGTAGAGCAACTTGAAATATACTTTTCAAATGACTTCCCTTTCTTTAAAAAAAAGAATAAATAAATTGCGACGTGATAATTAAATTTCAGTTGGTTTTTTAGTATTATTTCTTTTGTACTATATTTAAAACTTTATAATTTAAATCTACGATTTTCTTTAATTACAAATGAATAACTAGAAATGTATGTAGGTATGTGACCAAAACCAAAAACAAATCATAAAGTTATATGTCAAGAAAACTACACTAATTCATCGATCTCATAATTAAGTCCATCATCATTGTTGTGTTATGGGTAGGTATAGGAAGTATTCCAGCACCAGTGCAGACTTGCTATCCAAGTTTATCGTTTCAACACACGCTGAGCAGCAAGAAACAGATTTGTAATCAGAACGCAGTACCAAATAGAGGTTTGGTTTCCCAAAAGACCGAAAACCGAAAGTGCTAGGGTTGTAGTTAATCCAGTTCGCTTAAGCAAGCCACTTTTGATTAGGCACTTTATGGCACTTGCCCACCAAGTTCAGTGAAGTCGTAAAACCGTCGCGATTAGCAACAAGTTCCTTCAAAAAAATGTCTCCACTTAATGAGCTATTCCTTCAAATTACAAGGTACCTATAAGTTAAAACTATGAATTCCCTAAATACTTACAAATGAATAAGTTTAAAAAGTATACTAACTTTAAATTATAAAAGTAAATGTTACTATGCTGAAAAAAAATGTTAGGACTAATAGTCTTCTAGTAATAACTATACTTATAATAAAACTGCAGAAGCGTTGTGTTCATTAAAGATTTTACAAAAAATAAGTGCAGAGAGAGAGACATAATAATTTTCTCAGGATGTGATTAAAATCTATTCCACCACGCCGCTTTTTCTACGAAGCTGTCAAATTCAAGAGGACTTCCTGTAACTTGAGGAATTTGAAATTTGGCTTTCAAATTGTTTTTTGGTATACAGATAACATTAGAGTTCTTACAGCTTAAAATTTTAATCCCATGTCAAAAATTAGGGAATGGGAGTTTCTTTGCAAGTAATATTATGACAATTGACAACTAGGTATTATAAAATTATGAGTTAATCAGATAGCGAAACTAAATAGCGCGCATTACGTATATATTCCTATGTATATGGTACTAGTAGTCCCGGCGAACTTCGTTTCACCCATTCAGTTTGTATGGGAAAATTAAAACATTGTTTTCCCCATTTTCCCAACAAGTTTTTCCGATTTTTCTCTCCATAAAAACCTTCTTATGACAATAATTAACACAACAAAAAAGAATTATCCAAATCAATTTAGCTGCTCGGAAGTTATGCGCTTACCAACACAATTAGTAATTCATTTTTATATTATAGATTACGTAATAGCTTGACAGTTGACACTTCTTGATACTTGACAGCATAGTTGATATATTATAAAGAGTAAAAATTATATTACGTTTGTGTTGCCAGCTGCTGTTGGCTATATTTGTCAGACGGGGAAAGCTGAAAATCAGTTTTGAGGTAGTTTAAGCCTCAACAAATACTGAACTTTTCTTTGACTCCATATTTATTTAAGTTGCTTATGTTTAGGATTAGGTAAGATTTTTAGTTGTTTCTTTTTTGTTAATGATGTATGGTAAGTTTTAGTCTGTCAATAAATAAATTAATTTTATAAAAAAGAAAGAAAACATTTTCTTTATTTCTTAACACTTTTAAGAGACAACCATCTGTATCGTCTATATACACCGAAGATGTATATAGACTAAAAAGGGGCAATAGAAAACAATTTTCGTATTTTTAGAATTTTTGCCTGTCCGACTGCGATTCGTGTCGAATCTACTGAGCCGATCCTAACAAAATTAAGCTGGTAGGTACTTCATATTCCGAGGAAAGTTATAGAATATTTTTTACCTCGTCCACTAAAGGGGTTCTCATGAGCGAGGGGTAAAAGCCAAAATATAAATTGGTCTGTAATTAAATAACGCTTGTTACGATTTCATTTCTTCTTTTTTTTGTTTTGTTGTAAGTGCTCTGTCAACCACAGTGTCTTCTAAATTTTTTTCAAAGTCATAAATTTTATGGTTTAGAAATAACAGATATAGCAACACTCAGTACAAAGTTGAGATGCGGAATGAAGACAAAAATTGAACGTGCAGGTCATCTCATTTAAACATTCATAATTCACACTAAGTTCCCCAGCAGAGTAGGGAGAGAGTATCGAATGCTAAGTGATCAAGGTCCACTGCTAAGTGGCCTAAAATATACAAAAGACGAGCTTATCTCTTAAAGAGATTCTTTCATTCACTCAACTTAATTTTTTGTTAGCAAAAGTAAAGTTACACACCAAATTAAAGGGCGCGTACATTTTATTGGTAAAAGGGCAAAGGTTTTCTTTGAAAGAATCCAGGATCAATACGGGGGGCAAGTTGGATCAATATCCTCTTGCGTTTGTACTACCTAGGTTCCATAATCGTAACAAGCATTACTGTTATTAAAGTACAACCACAAAGGTGTCAGCTTCTAATTAAAACGAAACAACAATATCTTGTGATATATTTAATTAAAATACGCGAACGGCCACAGATTATTTATCTTACAGTATTACAACGCTAAACCACTTAATTGAATCGTAAAATAAACATAAAGCTGAAACCACAGTTTGTGGGAAACGCTTGTACATTTAATTTGTAAATCTCCAACAATTGATCAATTTTGTACTAGGCTTGCTTTTCTATAGTTAGTATTAATAGCTTTAGATATTTAGGATGCTGTGTTAAGTCGGTAATAACTTTTCAGTCCACTTGATTAAACACTAGGTACGTTTAGAGTTAATTTTATTATACAATAAATATATTTTCATCAAGTTTATTTGGACGGATGATCGCTTAGCCTCAGGCCTGAGAGAGTATGGTTTGGTTGGTCCGAGACTGCTCTGGTTCCGTATTAAGCTGGGAGTCACGCAAGTTTTTGTGGTAGCAGCTTATGCTCCGGTAAACTCGTCATCGACTCATGACCTGGAAACGTTTTGGAATTTTGTGAGGGATTTTCTGGATATGGTTGAAGGAAATGAATAAGAGATTATGTGTGGTGAATTGAATGGTTGGGTGGGGACACGACGGGCCGGTTACTAGGCCGTTCTTGGACCCTATGGTGTTAAGAGTGTGATGCTGGTAAGCATATTGTAGATTTATGTGTGGAAGGAAATCTTGTGTCTAACACAAATACATAAACACAAATACATACACGGAGAAGGAATGATAGATTTGAATTTGGTTGATAGTTGCCTCCGGAAGTGTTTAGTGGAGACGAGAGCCTTCAGAGGCCCAACTCTTAACACGGACCATTATTTGGTTATAAGCCAGTTAAGGGGCATATTTAAAAAGTGGAGGCATTACGTGTTCCATTTGGAAGGCAGGGATAGGGCTTGGAGGGAGTTACGTCCAAGATAGGCTGGATAGTGTGTACCTACCGGACTTAGACGTGGATGACTGTTGGAATGTTTTGAAAAATAGTATGGTTGCTATTGCGAAAGAGGTATGTAGGAGTGCAAAGGTGTACACGTCTATCAATGGTAACGCATGGTGGGATGAGGAGGCAAAAGTCTCTGTTGAAAGAAAGAAGTAAGCTTGGCTAGACTATGTATCATGCTTGCAGTCGAATGACAGTATGAAAGATTTAAAGAAAGAAATGTAGCGTTGTTGCAAGGAAATCACCAAACACTTAGTGAAAGAGAAGCGCGAAAGGGAAAGTATGAAACTAGAAGAGAGTTCGGCGTATGACTTCGAGTTGGAAACCAAATGGAACTCTTTCTGGGTTCTTTGTAACCAATGTTAGAAAACTGGCAGAGTAATCGAAGACAGGCGGCGTGCGGTCATCGTGCCCTTATATAAAGGAAAGGGTTCACACATGGACTGTACAAGTTACAGGGCCATTAGTTTGATCGGGTCGTTCCCGCATGTCACCCCCTAGTTTATCCCCGCCGGGGACATGTGGGAATTCTTTTGAAAAAAAACCCCGCATGTCAGTGGGTTGGACAAACCGGTGACAATCGGGAATTGATTAATGAACATTTCTTTCTATAAGGTTTATATCTTTAAGGGTTCTTTTTCAATAGATTAAATTTACATAAGGTTTGAAATTACATATTTTATTAAGAAACTTATTTTATTTTATTTAGAAACTTTTTTTTAAGTAACTTAAATATTTTATCTTACCTTTCCATCATAAAAAATATTATTACACATTATTAATATAAATTTATTACCGAATATTAAAATACTCATCCTTTATTGTTTCAACTACATTCTACTTAAAATATAGAATATAGTAGGTTTCTTTGTTCTAGTTGGATATAATCATCATAGACGGGCCTCATCAATGGGCTATGAATATTATAAAAAAATATACTAAAAAATGAATTAGGTAGGTAATCGCCTCTGTGGTCTAGCGGTCCGGGTGTTGGACTTGACTGCATGGGTTCAAATCCGGGGTCGGCCAACACAAAGAAAATTGGATTTTTCCGATTTTCTTATTAAAAATGTTGGTCGGGATTGGAAATGTGCCCGGTTGGCGATAGGCTTGCCACCTATCACATTGTGGGACTTAGTGTCTTCGGCTAGTCGTGGATGCCTTGGTTGTACCTCTGCCTACCTTTTCGGGGATATGGGCGTGTAGATACTTTTTTTTTATAAAGTAGGTAAATTAAATTAAAGTATTATGTGATTATGAGATAGTGACTAAAATTTTTACTTCGAAGACATCTGTGATTTTACAAATAATAGTTATGATTAGTACATACTTACTTTTGATTGTGTTGAATGTAGATTTATGTTTAAAAACGGTTGCTTTTGAAAATATAAAAGTCAAAATTGATTGCCGATTATTTTTTTGCCAAAAAAATGTAACTTTCGTAATTATGTAACTCCAAATAGTTCTTTTTCTATCTATAGTTGAAAAACAAATGTTCATTTCCATGCATTTAAAGATATTAGTTTTCATGATAGTTTTTGACTAGAGTGACCAGGGGGTCACATACGGGAATTTTGTTTTCTGAATTCCCGCTTGTCCCCCGGTGACATACGGGAATTTCTTTTAAGAAAAATTCCCGCTTGTCACCGGGGGGGAACAAATTAGGGGGTGATATGCGGAAATGACCAGTTTGATCAGTTTAGCATCAAAATTGTATGGAAAAATAGTTGAAAGGAGGATGCAAGGGATGTCCGATGGAACATTGTGGGAGGCTCAAGGCGGTTTGACGGATGAAGTGTTTTCGCTCCGCAATATTGTAGAAAAGCATCTGGCTGTGGGTTAGAAGGATTTCTTCGCTTTTGTGGATCTCGAAAAAGCGTTTGATAGGGTTGTTTGTAAGGAACTTTGGGACACTTTACCAGATCATGGGATAGACGAGCTCCTGCTGCGTGCGGTGCAGTCAATGTGTTGATGGCAATGGAAGGCAACATATCACCTGGGTTTGATGTTAATATTAGCGCCAAGTAAAGTTGTATGTTGTCAGCACGCTTGTATATCTTATATTTGAGTCATATAAAAGCAAAGGCAGTAACATCCAGTTCCACCCCATACTGGATATTGCTGTTTTTGCTTTTATATTACTCATTTGGAAAAATGTTTTCAAAGGTTAAGATCCCCGTGTTGGTCCGGGTTCCTTTGCAGAATTTTCCTTCCTGCCAGGCAGCTCGTAAAAGGCGAGCATAGGCTTACCGTCTCTAACACCGTGACGTCTGACTAGGTGGTAGAGTTTCGCAGCGACTCACCAGGATTGGTACCACCGCCCTACCTATTCCTGCGGCCATAACGTCATGACGTGTTTCGGTTTGGAGGTGAAGGTAGTCGGAAAACTTACTTTTGCTCGAGGCCTAACATCCCGGCCTCAGGTTGGCAACGTTATTAGTTACCATCTTTGGGATCAACCTTCAAAATTTGGACAACGCCTATAGTCACAGACCACACGAAGGCAATTTGGAATCGTCTTTATCGTCTCACAATGCAGCTAATAGCCATTTCAATCGTGTCAGTTTTCAAATTAATAATCATCGCATTGAAATCTGACCAGTGATCAAGGAGTTCTGTAAGCATAGGCATATAATACACACACACACACACACACACACACACACACACACACACCTACACATCTACACACGCACGAACGCACGCACTCACATAGACACGTTCAACTTATAATACTCCTATTTTTCCATCGGTTGTTACTAATCTAATTACATTAACACTATACTTCCGATATAAATTTCAGGAAGCTTTTCATGATTGCATGAAGATTCTGAGTTATAACCAAGGGACTACTATGTCGGGACGTATATAAAGAATATTTCTAAATGAAGCGGTTCTCAATTGACGAAAATATGGATGACTTAAAAATCGCAGAGGATTTCCTTTTCGAGAAATCGAAATCGTTAAAAATAATTTACTCAAATACACAGACTAAAAACAGAAAAGAATTGGGATTCTCGGCCACGTAACCACTTGGGAAATATCCCCAAATTGCGACAAATATTAAAAAGTATCGATTTTCATAATAAATACCCATTTAGGTACCAAAATTAAATGTGGCTGTCCAATATTTCCCCATGGGCGAAAGAAAAAGAAAGGGAGAGAAGATTTTATACATACAGAACCTTTGATTAATATTTCTTAGCTGTAGTTTGTAAGTTGTAGGCACCATAGGTGGTAATGGTGTATTAATTTTGTCTTAGAAGTTTAGCCATAACGTCAGTACGTGCAGTTGACGTGAGTCGGTTCGGAGGGTAAGGTAACCGGTAAACTTACTTTTGCTCGAGGTCTAACAACCCAGTCTCAGGTTGGCAACGCACCCTTATCACCTTTGGTATATCTAGACGGCGTGAAATTCTTACCATCAGACAATCTGCCTCTTTGTTTGCCTTACAATGTCATGAAAAAATCACATGTGGGCAAATTTACCTTTGTTTAAGTAAATTGCGATAGAATGGTATACCACTACGTGTTGTTTTTCTGCCCTTTTTTGAGTAAGGTCTCGAGGCCACTGCCCTAGGACCTTCAACAGCTGTGAGACAAGGTGCTACTACCAGATAATTCTTATAAAATTTTCTTGGTCGTGACGAATCTCTGATTAGCTAACGTTAGTGTGCCATGCAAAAAGCTGAGGCACAGAATCT
>NJDC01004526.1:42311-62149 GCA_002245475.1 Calephelis virginiensis
AATCGTCAAATTATTTATCAATTTAGAAGCGCGGTTGTTTTTTTAACCTTTTACCCAATATGCGAATATAATGAGTGTTGATTTTATTACAGTAGCGAGTGAGTACGAATCGAAATGAGTTTTTTCAGCATCTAGAGGTATATGTTATTCGAATTTGTATTAAAATGTGTACGTATTTCAGAATTACAAAACAATCTAACTGAAGAACGGAAACGAGTATTTTCTCAGCGGGATGGACGAACGGTATAGTATAGGCTGGGCCAATTTAATAAGAAATTTTATTTTACCGTAAACAGAGTTCTAAACCGACTCTAAAAGGGAAGTCCTTAATTCGATTATATGTTTTCAACTTTTTTATAATGTTTGTTACTACGATTACTCGGCCCACAGCCAGCCGATTTTGATAGTTATTAGAAAGATAGGTGGTCTCATATTAATTTTATCATTATCCGACAAAATAAGTACAGTTATAAGTAAGTTCAACTCAAAAACTAGTAGCCGGATGTCGGAACCATTTGTTATCTTTAAAAAAAAATTAAATCGTCATGTGGTACCCAAAGAAATAGCTGGAGTCGGTTTTTGCTGTTTAAAGCTGTAAACAAACTATCGGACGCGGCTAACGGACGCGGCTTACATACGCGACTGATATAATATGTGTGGCATGCCGTGGACATTTTGACTGACAACAGTGTTGTAAATTTAGCATATTTTATGCTAGATTTAGCCTTTTTTGGTATAGTTTAGCATTTTTATTTATTGTCCAGCATAAAGCATATGTTTTTTTTATAAGCATATATTTTTGACATAAAACATAAATTATGAATTAAACAATACGTTCTGCTAATTTTCGGCATAAATTTAAAGTTGGTAAATGTGATTTTTTAATTTAAGGTTACGGATAAACTAATTGAAAATAAAATCATACTATTCTAAACTCACCTCTGTTCTTAGACAGGTACTTGCGAGTGTGTAGGTACATGGATGGTACATAATCATGTTATGATGGTTAGATACATAGGATAATTTTTAAAACAAACGTGAAACTATTAGCATAATTTGGCAAAGTTTAAACATCGGTTTAGCGTATTTTGTTATAGTCTTGTTGACAACACTAGCTGATAAAAACATCTAGCCAGATGGCTTTCAGACGTCCGAATACTCAAGGTCACGTTCGCGACTTATGTCCGTTAGTATGCAAGGCTCAGTGTACTTTCATTAGATACCCTGTAAGTCGCGGCTGTCAGCCGTGTCCGATAGTTTGTTTCCAGCTTTACTGCGCTTAATTAAAGTACAGTTTGTGTATTAAACTTGATTTAAAAATCTGGACGCGTGTATAAGTGACATTAACATTTTTCTTTATAATTTTAAGCCATTATTGTAATTAATTATGATACTAAACGTATTCAATCCATTAGTCGACACGCAAATTTATCATCAACTCTTTGTATCGTAATTTAATAGTTTAACAACACAAGTTGTTTGTGAACTTAGATTTACTATCACTGGTTAGTAAGGGATTAAGCTATTTGTGATGGAAAAGCAAATTATCAATATTTTTTTATTATAAGGAATACAGAAATATGTTTTTTTATGGTATTGGAAGACAAACAAGTAGACGAATTTCCTGATGGTAAGAAATTCAATCCGTCTAGAGAAACCTAATTTGGTAATGGTGCGTTACAAACCTGAGGTCACGATGTTAGGCCTCGAGCAAAAGTAAGTTTGCCAGATACCTTACCCTCCGAACTGGAACAAGTCAACGGCAAGCATAAACGTTATGGCAGCAGGAATAGGTAAAATGGCGATGCTAATATAGACGAGTTTTTGCGTGCTCTACCACCTAATCACAGTGTTAGAGACAGGAAGTCTATGCTCGCGTTTAACGAGCTAACTTGCAGGAAAGCAGATGGTCTATTCTGCAAAGGAGCCCGGACCAACACGGGAATTGTGATGCTTAGGTACCTACAAGCAAAATGTATTTTCAATATAACAGGTTCATACATTTTTTAAAGTAAGAACAGATCTCAGACAAAATTTGGACCCTTTCGTCAGAACTTAGTGTCTTCCTCTATTTGCAGATAGGTTATTGAACTTAAAAACTGGGAATGAAAGAATGTGTGGTTGTTAAAATGAGAAAGGGCATGCTCCGCTGGTTCAGTCATGTGGAGGGAATGACAGGTAAAAGATTTTACAAAACAGATATACAATGCGAATGTGGAAAGATGTAGGTACCCCGGGAGACTTAAGTTCACACTCCACCATCAAACTGCTTGGCTGTTATCCGAGGGTGGTATCAGGATTCGCTGAAAACGGCATGTTTGTATCAGGATCGGGAGGATTTAGCATTAAGTACTCTCTGCCCATCCCGTAAGGGACTTGACGAGAAGATATGTATGTATGTTTAGTGAAATTTAACCCTCTCGGTGGCTTCGAATTTAGCGTACATGGCTAACTTCACCGACTAACCGAAAGGCTCGGATTCGATTACTGTAATTAGATAAGGTAATTGCATATATAAATTATTAAACCCCGATGGTAATAGAGGAGTGTTTTACATGTCTATGTGTTTGTGTGTCCAGATATATTTATTTATTACACTCATATTAAATATTACACTTATATTAAAAATAAATTACTTAAATAACTATTCCTGGACAAGTTACACAAACTGAATCTAACTCCAAAGTAAGCTTAGTTGCTGCCTTATGTAAAGGGTGTTAATCAACGATGCTAACATATGAAATACTTAAAAATATGACAAAATAAATTAAAACCTTGTCTGAACCCTCTTTAATATACAGACAGCGCTTTACGATTTTATAATATAAAGAAATTTCCTTTATAAATTGAGCACGGAACCTAAAATTGAGTAACGATAAATGCAATAGATAAGGATGTTTTCTCTTCCAGTGCCGAAATTACTTTGCGACTGACAAGGATTGATTGTGATTTATAACCGACATCGTTCCCGACCTAATTAACTTTTACCTGCAGTTAAAACAATACGTATTTATCGTTTAAGGTCGATCGATAAGGAATTTTGCATTACTTTTCAATTTGAGGATTTATGGATAAGAATTTTGTGGTACTCTGTATTAACAGACAAAAAGCGGATGAGGCTATGGCAAGTACACGTTTTTTGTTATTTTTATATGATTTTGGAAGGCAAACAAACAGACGGATGGATTTTCTGATGGTAAGAAATTTGCGCCGCCTAGATACGACAAAGGTGGAGATGGTGCGAAGCCAACCAGAGGCCGGGATGTTAGGCCACGAGCAAAAGTAAGTTTTCCGGCTACCTAATCTTGCGAACCGGAACACGTCAACGGCAAGCACTGACGATATGGCGGCTAGAATAGGTAAGGCGGTGGGCGGAAGAGTCGCTGCGAAACTCTACCATCTGGTAGGATATCACAGTGTTATCACTAACACACGATAAGCCTATGCTCGCCTTTTACGAGCTGCTTGGTAGAAAGGCAGATGATCTATTCTGCAAAGGAGCCTGGACTAACACGGAACACCATATCGTTCCTGTCGCACCTGTTACTTTTGCTTGAGGACTTACATCCCGGCTTCAGGTAGGCGACGCACCATTACCACCTTTGATGTCTCTAGGCAGCTAACTTGCCTTCCAATGTAATAAAAAAAGACGGGCTGCCCTCCGGGAGTGCCGGCAGAAGTGAAAACTTGAACATTAACGTTGTGTATTTTTGATATTTTGGAATGGTTAGGGAATAGTTTTGCACGAATTGTTTTAATTATCAGTATGAATTTAATTATCGTTTATGTGGTATAATACAATAGTCTTGTGCTTAATCGGACATTTTTGGATTCGCACTGTAATCCGTAAAATGTACTAGTACACCTTATTAGTATCTACCTATTAGTACTCTGTGCTAAAAAATGAAACTTCAGTACGCTACCTACCTACTATTACGGCCACTTCATAATTTACCTCCGCCAGTTAAAATAGTATTACTTATGAGATAAAATATGTTGAAATATTTAATTTTTCAAACTTATACATAATTCAATTCAACATTATAGGTATATATGTGTATACCGATTTTCCTTCTACTATTATTTCCTTTGTTAAACATACATTTTCGAAAAAAGCTAAACTTTTTCACAATGTTGTACTGTAACTTCTATTAACTAAGAAACTATGATATACCTACAAGTCGCAAACAAAATTAAAAGACGTTTTACTAAACTGATATCTATTTTATCTACCACAAACTGCAAACCATTCAAAGCAAGAAACAGTTTACACTTTACAGTACAATTATTTAATACTGCAGATCAACGCAAGTGGCCGACCCGCAGTAGTTTATGAGATTGTTTTACACTCATTCGTACTGGTATTATCCATTGCGAATTCTATACTGCTCGGAAATATGTAAGCAATACAAAAACAGCTATGAATCTATGTTTTATTTTAGATCTCCTGCAAGCGACCTGCGCCGTCTTATTCACGAATGCGCAGTACGCCGTCTTACGTTCTGACGATCTGACGCGAGTTAAGAGGTTTTTACCTATTCCAAAAAAGTGCGCAACGCCGCTAAAGAAGTTTTCACGTCAAAAAACTACATTACTTACAAAAACATACAAAAGAATTGATAACCTCTTCTTTTTTCAAGTCGGTTAAATACATTAGTCATTGGTTCCAGGTAATGTGTGCTGTACAAGTTCACATTTACTGCGAATGGACTCTTTACTTAGCTCTTTAACTGCGACTGGCTTTACAAGAAGACCATAGACAATCAGTTTAACAGAGGGGTCAGTTAATAATTCTGGTATTTTTTTATATCCTAAGACAGTGCACGAGCACACTGCAAGTAAGAGGAAACCGTGGCCTATACAAACCATATATGTTATTGGTCCGTAGCTTTTTCTTTCTAGTCTAGATCTATTGCACAAGTCTACTCGAACAGGTTGCTCTAGACTCCGTACTGGAATATGATAATGGCACAATGGCGCAGTAATAGGAAAAGCGATGGTTTCCTATCTACTCGAGAAGGTTGCTGCATAGCTTTCTATCACCAGTGGTCTAGGTAGTACCCATTTAACTAACGCTCACCTTTACTACCTGCCAGATAGAGAGACAGACGGCTTATTACGCATGAGACCCGGACAAAGCAGACCCACGGTATGACTGGCTCGACCAACGAAGCTGTCAAACACATACACCTAAAATGTTAAGTGTTTACTCGGTGGTAGAGTTTCGCAGCGACTCGCTCGGGTTGGTACCATAGCCTTACCTATTCCTGCCGGCATAACGTTAATGCTTGCCGTTGCCGTATTCCGGTTCGGAGGGTAGGCTTAACACACCAGCTTCAAGTTGGCAACGCATTATTACCAGTTTGGTGTTTCTAGACGGCGTGAATTTCTTACCATCAGGAAATCCGTCTGCTTCTTTGCCTTCCAATGTCATATATGTGGTGGAAATCTAAGGGTGCCATCTGATTTATTGTATGATTTTGACCGTCTCGTTGGTCGAGTGGCTAGCGTACTCGCCTAACTACATCGACCAGGCATTTGTGTGATAAACATTTAGATGTCTGCATTTCCGGGTCTGGGTGTTTATTAAATTTATTCTGGTACCTATTTAAGTATTTCTATGTACTAGTATCGTTGACTAATACCCATAACACAAGCATATGATTTGCTTACTTTGGGGTTAGATTCAATTTGTGTGATTTGTCCCGGGATTTTTATTTATTTATTTATTTTTATTACTAAACTAAAACTAAACTTGGATTGTAGGCTTATCAGGTGTCCTAATCTTCCAATTGGATTACAATAATGACGATCACTGAAGTGGTAACGTATATTTGTAATTTGTATTATTATTAGAAACGCGCCATAAAGGAATACACTAAAATATTTTATATTGTTCCAAACAATAATGGTATTTGTACAGCTTTCCTTTTACTTTTATCGGCTTACCCGATATTTATTTTGTTAGAGGTGAGCTAATATTTTTCACTTTTCTCTTCTTTTTTGGTCTAGTAAGATCGCTTCTTTGGTCTAGTAGTACAATGTTGGCGTTGACTACATGAGGTCTGAGGTTCCCGGGCAATTCAAAACGTGTTTTCCTAATTTTGTAATGGCAACAAAGTTGTGCGGTACTGCATACGTGTCCAGTTGACGAAAGGTTTTCTGCCTATCACATTAAGGGAACAAGTAATAACTTCCGGCTTATCGTAGTAGTCATAGTTATACTAAAGCGTTATTAAAAAAGAAAAGAGTAAGAATACCTACTTTCGAGTTTTGGCGCCATCGAGAGAAAAGTTTTTTCATAATTATTGAATTTCGTGTTTATATTGAGTTATACTAGTCAATTTTGGTGGCATTTTGTACAATTTTGTTCAGTGAAAGTGCACAAATGAAATAATCATGAAGAAATTAGCGTATCGTATGTTTTCTCTTTGGCGCCAAATCTCACTACATGAGCTTGAGTAATGAAGCCACCGCTTTTATCAAGACCCTGACATAACTTGCGTTACTTTGCGGCTATTGATACATAAATCCAAATAAAATTATTTAATTAACAATTTCGAAGCAAAACATATATACGTAGTATAACGGTTTAAAACAGGAAAGACGGTGAGAAGTGAATGGATTGGACTTATCAAAAACAAGCAGACCACAAATATATCCAGCTCTTAGGAAACATTGCTAAGCATATTTATGAGAGTAAGATAACAAAACGACAAATATAACCACTGAAAACTTAATTTCGTTGCACTGACAATCACAATTTCGCGAATGAGTAATGCTGCTTCGTTTTTTATACGGCAGCATCTTTTGGTAAAACGCAAGACGTTCCAGCATTAGAAGGAAAGTAACATACAGATTTCCTAAGGATAATGAATACGTGAATATTGTAGTACGCATGTAATTTCCTAATTTGTTAATTCCAAATCCAGCATATGTTGAAAATAAACACATACCAAGCCAACATGTCAACTGCTCGTAACCTGCCATTGTGAGTTGTGTTATTCCTGACGTAGTATCGTTAGTGCTCGCGATTGCAGTGTTGTAGGGATAAATTAAAATTCATTGTAACTGTAAGCTAAAAAACTTGCACTTTTAACAGACTTCAAAATTTATACATGTGAATAAATTCCCGTGTTAGTTTTAGGCTTCTTTGCAAGAAATCCGTTTCCATGTGTAGACAAGTGTAGGGCTAAATCAATACTAACAAGACCACTGTTGGTAGTTTCCTATTTCTGTCACCGTAATGTTTCAATATGGATAGTATCGCATCCGGTATACTTCCTCAATTGACCTAACATCTTGGTGACAGGGCAGACCTTCATTTATGGTGTTTATAGACCACGTTTCCCTTTAAGCCATTAGGGGAGCCCTGTGCTTGTTTTCTGTTTTATGCCATAAAAAACTTAATTTTATATTCAAAGTCTTAGCTTAAACAAAGTCATTTTGGCCTTTTAACAAAGTTATAAAATTACTAGGACTCGGAAGCTTTATCACGCTATAAAAGTTATAACGACAAGATTTATTAAGTCGTTAATTGAAATTAAAACGCAAGTTTATTTAAATTCTCCCTGGTATTTACGGGGGAAGTCTTTGGTAGAAAATCATAAAAATGTCCATTAGGATATGCCTTATCGCTCTTATCGTTTAGCTTTGCGGACTTGAGTACTTTATCTTTTATTGACCCAATGGCAAGAAGATAGTAGCCTATTTTCGTACTTTATCTGTGATGCACTATCCAAACAATAATCCATTTATAGATATTAATATTATAAACGAAGAAATGTATCTATTTGTCGTTGTTATGCTTGTGCTACTGATTTTGATGAAATTTTAAATGCATACAGTTATGATCCGAGTCAAAACGAAGGTTAACTTTTTCTAAAATTAACTTCCAAAGGAGTATTTAAGTTGAGTGGGTTGAAAGTTAGTCCTAGGATCAAATCGCTCGGGTTTCATTCGAAAGTGCTTTTAAAAGTCTCTGAAATCGGATTTCTTGTATAAAAATAGTAAAGAATGTAGCTGTTGGGTTTGAAAAGAATCTTGACATTTGACATTTGCTTTCTGCTTTACTTGTAAGGGATTTGCGAAGGGTATGAAGGTACGTATCTACGTATGTAAAGTAATGGTAAATATATGACAGAGAGTTTTCAATAATATGTTTTTAAATAAGAATTCAATTCGTTAAAATTTTATGAAATATAAGAACAGTACATGTCACGCTAAATTTTTTTTGATGTATTCTAATATTATAAATGAGAAAATCTATTTGTCATCTATTGTTTATAAATCTATTGGTCGTTGTTATGCTTTCACCACTAAACGGTGCTGTCAATTTTGGTTCGTCGAAATTCGACCATACTAAATTTTAATATCTTGTTGATAAGAACGCCAATCTTCATTTCTCATTACCAACTACTTTGTTTCCAAACTGTATGGTGCGCCATTTGTTATCTTTGATCATTATTATCAATATATTTGTTTGTGTGTGTCAAATGCATGGTAAAGAGGGTAGGCAATGTTTTATTTATTGATTTAATGTACTTTATAAGCATTATTATTATGAAATATTAGCGTTCTGCACTTCTCCTACACATAAACTTTAAGTGTGCCAAATTTTATGTTCCTCCAATCTTAAATTTTTGTAAAAAGGTGTCCAAAGTTTTTGCTTTACGTATTAATATATAGATGATTACGATCAAATCGTTGGCTTCCTTTCAAGAGTTTCTGTAACAGGATTTTTTATAATAGCATATATGTTAAATTGTTGCATTAATGTTGCATTAAGCATAAATATTTAAATAGTTAAAAATGTGCAGGGAGCTGGCAGGTTTGCAGGTATCGTGACACTTGATAATCGATACTGTCTGCCTAGCTTGCAAAGAACTTGGTGTAAAGGTACGTATATGCATATAAAGTAATGGAAAATATGGGATAGAGATAGTTTTAAATTATAATGTCTTTAAATAAGATCCCAATTCGTTAAAATTGTATCAAATATAAGAACAGTACCTGTGACACTAAACTTTTGTTTTTTTTTTTATTATAAGCAAATCGATAGATTTTTCATAAAGTACTAAAGTGGTTTTCTGCCCTTATACTCGAAGATGTAGAAGTGCAACAAGTACACCTAAAACTAACCGAAGATAGTTCCACAATGTGATAGGTAGCAAGCCCTTCGCACATATCTAAAACCCCGGGATGGGATATCTGCCCGGTTGGCGAACTTTTGTCTTATTAGCTATGTACATTGTTTTTAGAAGAATATTGTTATAAAAGTTTATTTATTCAATTAAATGATTCTTTAATTAAGTGCAAGTGCACTCCATTACTAAAAAATAATGTTATGTTATTGTGAAATTGCAAAAAATACTTAGGAGTACAAATACCTGATCTTTGCATTACAGAATTGTAATGGCATAACCTGAATTTAAATACAAATTATAAAGTAAAATGACAAGTAACAAAAGGAAAAAAATTATAAGAATCACCTTTGATTTACATGTAACAATATTTTTTTTATAAACCCCCGAATAACACTGTCAGTTATGTAGCTAACTACATAATTTTGGTCCAACCATCTCAACCACGTAAGCTTTTAAACAAAAATCTACATTGATATCGGTCCATTTATATAGGAGTTATGTTGCAATTGACAAACGCACAGACACGTTAAACTTATAACAGCCCTCTTTTTTCATCAAGGGTAAAAGTAAAATTACAATATTATATAAAAAACTAAATTGACAATTTATAACAAATACAATTTATAAGTTAGGTAAGATGGCAAGTTATAAAAATAAGATATTCCTTTTGTTGTTATTATTGATGCATTTAACACTATAACATTGTTTAATACATTTACTTATTTCAGATCTGAGTAAAAAATCGAAATCATGACTTTATTATAGATCATCCTTAAACAAAATGACTTTCTAGAAGTATGAAACAATTTGAAAGGAATTGATGACGCCACGCCGGGTTGGAGAAGTTGTCAAGGGCCTTTTTTACCATTGTAGGAAGATATTTAAAAAAAATGTTAATTCGAGTATGATCTAGAACTAGACCGTCTCATAATAAGTGTTCAAAATGTATGTTACAGGCACATAATCTTTTATATAATATGAAAAAGAGTGGTTGTCTGTATGTACGCGCACATTTCTGTTTTTATAGATATATATTTTATATATATTTATATTTATAGAAGTTTAGAAAAAGTTTTAAGAGAAAGTGGAAAAGATTGCGATGGAACTTGAAAAAAAACATATCAGTTTTTTCATACAAACTGACCGAATAAAACAAAATTTTCCGGGACAGCTAGCATGTAATATGCATTTGCAAAAGAGTTAGAAAATCATAATATCGCGATATAGAATTCAAGTACTTGTAATATTATGCAGTGAAAAATGCATGTGCCTACTGCTCCTCTGGTCCTAATATTTAATATTTCGAGTTGAACGTATATATTTAACTATCGCAGCTTGATTGGTATTAAAAAAATAATTTTTATTTTAACTGTTTTAATTATTTCCAATCAAGTCACTTCATCGATCGAAGTAAATATTGTATTTATTTACAAAAGAGGGTCATACGAGCAATTTATAACTTAGGCCCAAGAGTTTTCTTGACTGTAACTTCCCAGTATATCTTTGAAAATTAAATATAATATGTTTAGAAGAATTTACGTTCATTTAAAAGAAATTGTGATTTACATCGAGTAAATACGAGGAATAAAAACAATCTTGCTGTAAAGGTGTCTTTTCTCCACAGAGTAAGCCATTCTTTTATACGCCAATGTATACAGTTTTACAGTAAACTTCCCGCTTATATGAAACATTTTCCATTAAATAAATTTAAACAATGGCCTCTGTGGTCTAGCGGTTCATTTGTTGGACTTGACTGCATGAGGTCTCGGGTTCGAATCCCGGGTCGGGCAACAAAAGGAAAATTGGGGTTTTCCAATTTTCTAATAAAAAAATGTTGCTTGGGATAGGATATGTGCCCAGTTGGCGATACGTTTGCCACCTATCACATTGTGGGACTTAGTATCTTCGGCTAGTGGTGGGTACCCTGATTGTGCCTCTGCCTACCTCTTCGGGAATATGGGCGTGAAGATACTTTAAACAATGTATCAAAATGAAATGATATAAAAAGGTTACTTTACCGTTGGCTACCGTTATTTTACTGAATATTTATCGGATAAAAGTGCTTAGGATTAATTGCGTCTCACACCAATCACTTATAAACAATCTATACTTATAAAACAATATGTCCTGACTCCTGACTGACTGATTCATTATCGCTGAGCGAACACTGACTAACAAAAGCTCTAACAGACTTACAGCCATGAAATTTGGTGAATATGGTAATTTTATTGAGTAGTTACCCATTAAGGGCGGAATTTTGGAAATTCTACCCCTAAGGGAGTGAAATAGGGGTTAAAAGGTTGTATAGAAGACCGTCATTTTTAAGTTAGAAACATGAAACTTTATTTTTGGGCTACTTATTAAAATGATTAGATACATGGTAAAGCGTTTCTGGAAATTCTACCCCTAAGGGCTTGAAATAGGGGTTGAAAGTTTGTATGAAAGTCCTGATTAATGGGCTATAAATCAGTAAATATATTAAATGACACGCGAGCAAAGCCGCAGGTGACAGATAGTAATGTATAGTGTATTACTATTTAATTTTTACAGAATAAGAAAAAAACTGACAAGCCTGCTAAATTTCTTTTGGCGGATCTTCTCAGAGTGTGGCCGCATTCTGATTCGGTGATAGATTTTAGTATTATATAGACTCGTCACAACTGCCTCAGGTAGGGTTTATGATAAGTAAACGAGATGTAAAAAAAATATAATTTTTTTCAGAATTTATTTTTTTAAGTTTCTAAAAAAAACGTTTCCGGAATCGGATATATGGCCGGTAGGCGATAGGTTTGCTGCCTACCACGTTATGGGAGTCAGTGTCTTCATCTAGTCGTGGAAGCCTTGGTTTTATCTCTCTTCAGGGATGCGGACGTGAAGATAGAATTAATTAAAAAAAGATAATTATTTCTAAACTCATCCGTGATTTTCATTACCGAAATGTTTATGTTCGCTAAGCTTATTTGAAGGGTTGGATCATTTAACTTTTACAATTTTGCGCGTTTCGTCGAGTTTGCGGCGATATCAGTTATTTGGTTTTGGTTTGTTTAATAGAAAGTTAATAAGTGATTTAAAATCAGCGGCGTTTCATTATATTGTAATTTTATGTTACAATTTTAGTGAAATAAAATGTACTATCAGTCAGTGTTTCTAAATCCCGTTTTAACCGACTCGATAAAAGGAGGAGGACCACAATGCGGTTTTATATTTTTTTTTAATGATTGTTACATGATTTCTTCGTCAGTAGCCAACCGATTTAGTTGGTTCTATTTAGAAAGATAGGTCATGATTCCAAGGTGGTCCCATATTAATTTTATCAAGACCCGACTAGTGACTTTTGAGATACACTAAATAATGTATATTTTTTTGTTTATAATAATAATAAATATTCCTGGACAAGTTACACAAATGGAATCTAGCCCCAAAGTAGCCAAATTTTATGCTTGTGTTATGCGTGATAGTCAACGATACTAATACATAGAAATACTTAAATAGATACCAGAATAAATTTAATAAACACCCAGACCCGGAAGTGCAGATATCTAACTGTTCATCACTCAAATGCTTGTCCCCGTCGGGAATCGAACCCGAGATCGGTCTAGCCAGGCATGTACGCTAGTCACTCGACCAACGAGGCGGTCGTTTATGTTTTGACCATCGTCAAGATAAGTGAAAATGTGTGCATCATTAAGTGTAACTCAAAAACTACTTGCAGAATGTTGATAAAATTTATGTGGCATTAGGTATTTCGGTACCAATTGCTATCTTTCTAAAAAAATCGAATTGCGACGTGCTACCCAATAAAATAATTGAAGTCGGTTGCTTCAGTTTTATTGCGATTAATTATTCTATGAACCGTTTGAATTGTGATATTTTCGGAATTAGAAGGGAACTAAGATGGATTTCCTAGTACACAACTGGTACACAATAGCGAATAATAATTCGAGGTATTTTATTTTCTTCGAATTCCTTAATAGCTATCAAATGAATCGGTCACGGGGATTCTATAACAGTATTATCATGTTTTAAATATTATTATTTGCTTTGCAACTAGACGTAGGATAAATGGGTTTATTGTTTTTTATATAACGTTTGATATTGTTTTATAGTATATAATGTTACTTTCAAAACTACGTACTTATTAAAGAATGAGCATTGCTCGAGAATGAGAAAGAAGTAAGTTGTCACTTACTTCTTTCTCATTCTCGTACGAGCAATGAGTATTTTAGCTTAATATTATTCCATAAAACAATCTAAAATGAAAATAGAGCATCGCATGCATGCCCGAAAAACTACAATGGCGAGTCTTTGCGTAATGGTGTCACAAATAAGTAAAACGTTACTGCTCTGCAGAGTAAATTGTCACGAAATTGCCACTAATATATCTATATATTTATTTATTTTATTTAACACTTTATTGCACACAAAAAACTAAAATACACAAAATACACGAGAAGTAAAAAATGCACAAAAGGCGAGCATATCTCTAACTAAAGAAATTTCTTCCAGCCAACCCAAAAAAAAAATGAAGCCGTGAAAATGAAAAGGAATGCATCGTGTACAAAAACAATTAACTTTAGCTAGACTTAGAACAAATAAATAAAAATATTGTAATCAAGTATGTAAAAAATAAAACAGGTACAATTTTAATCATAAAATATCTTAGTAATGAGTATGTTATTGTGTCAACGATAAGTAATGTCCCTTCAATCTTTTCTTAAAAGTAGGTAAAGAAGGGCTGCCACGAATCATGACAGGAAGGGAATTCCACAATTTGATTGATTGGAAAGTAAAAGATTTAGAATGACAATTGGAGTGCGAAGCGGGAAAACGAAGTACAGAGCTACGGTTGGAGCGACAAGGGGAATCAGTAGAGAGCAGAAAGCTAAAACGCTCCCGCAGGTATGAGGAAGCTGGTGGGTTGTACAGAATATTATATATGAGAGATAGAATATGTAAATTTCTGCGGAGTCGTATAGGAAGCCATATGAGTTGAGCTCTAAACATGGAGACGTGGTCAAACTTACGTAGATTAAAAATAAATCGGATACACGAATTTTGGAGCTTCTCCAATTTATTTAGGAGAGATTCTGTAGCATTAAGGAAACATACATCACCATAATCAAGAATTTGTTTATATTTTTATATAAACAACTGACAGGCACATTGCTTTTTGATGGTAAAATATGTCCGTGGCCTATAATCTCCATATTATAGATGCGTCACTGTCCTGTGGCGGGGATGTTAGGCCCATTGAGCAAATCTATAGGCTATCTTACTCTTCTTATCGCAACACTTTACCGAACATGATACTATCATCATGGAGCTACTATCAGCAAGGCGGTGGACTCCCAACGGGACAAGTTGCTTCACAGCACTCTTCGAGCAGAAGCGAAGTTGATTTGGCTGAAATGCATGTCCCTTCTTTCGATAATATTTGGTACAAATGCAGATAATATGTAATTAGAATAATAATATAAAAAAAAACAATAATACCGATACGAAATAACCAAGTCTTATATTTCATTGGAATACAGATAACACTTGTAGGGCAGTAATACTTTTAGCACAATAACTTTCATTTTATTTTCATGAAAAACTCTCTGGAACCTGAAAGTGCTATTATTGAAACATTTGGTGATAACCCAAAAAATACTAGTATAAGTTTTACTGAAAACAACAGAAAGAAAATATCGTAAAAAAATCTTGAAATGTGCTATGACAGGCGATACGTCTTTTATAAACCGGTGAGTGGGTCTCGCCCATATCCCCGAAGAGGTAGGCAGAGGCACAACGGGCACCTACAACTAGCCGAAGACACTTAGTTCCACAATGTGAAAGGTGGGAAGCCTATTGCCAACTGGCCACATATCCAATGCCGGGCAACGTTATTTTATTAGAAAATTGAAAATACTTATTTTCTATTTTTTTTTGTTGCTCGACCTGGGGATTGAACCCGGGTCCTCAAGAAGTCAAGTCCGACGCCAGACCGCTAGACCATAGAGGCGAGACCGTGAGGAATACTGAAAACATTCTAAAACCGCGAACGAAACGAAACGAGCTCTAACAATGCTCGAACTTGACCAAATATTATGTAATTTTTGAAGATGTTTAATAAAATAATTCAATATTTAGTTGCTTGTTTGTTAAATGGTCATCATTTTCAACATGATATTGAAAGGCAAACAAGTATACGGAATTCCTATAATAAATGCGTTGCCAACCTGAGGCCGCGATGTTAGGCCTCTAGGAAGTGTCAGTTTATCGGCTACCCTATCCTCTAAACCGGAACACGTCAACAACAAGCACTTACGCTATGGCAGCAAGAATAGGTAAGGCGGTTGCATCTTGTCAGATGTCACAGTGCTAGTGACGGTGAGCCTATGCTCCCCTTTAGCGAGCTGCCTGGCAGGAAACAGATGCTGTAGAGCAGATTTCTGCAAAGGAGCCCGGACCAACACGAACCATATACTGAAATCGTCTCTGTCAACTGTAAACTGGCATGAATATATTTCAGGAACTTTATCCTTTCGTCCGCTTAAATTCTATTATAAAAATAATATGGACATCATGAGCGAAATCAAATTCAGTGACCTACATCACTTTATGCTTAAGCCTACGTCAAACGCAGAAAGGAATTTTCGGATGGAAATATGAGAGTGCTGTTGACCTCACAAACATCAGCCTTACATACGTGTCAGCTATTTCATTGGAGTGTTGGGTTATGGTTTTGTAAATAGGAAGACAAATAGCAAACGGACATCCTGTTGCTCCTATTTTCAGTTCTAAATAGTGTGTTGCCAATTGGAAACTGGGATGTAAATGACAAAAAAGAAAAAAATATCGTCCTGCTCGTATCCCTGAAGAGGAAGGCAAGCATAACCAACGACTATCCAAAGACGTTAAGAACGTACGTGTCAGCTATTTCATTGGAGTGTTGGGTTATGGTTTTGTAAATAGGAAGGCAAATAGCAGACGGACATCCTATTGCTCCCATTTTCAGTTCTAAATAGTGTGTTGCCAATTGGAAACTGGGATGTAAATGACAAAAAAGAAAAAAATATCGTCCTGCTCGTATCCCTGAAGAGGTAGGTAAGCACAACCAAAGACTATCCAAAGACGTCAAGTCCCAAAATGAGATAGGCAGTAAGCCTATCGCCAACTGAGAAACGTTATTTTCATTAGATAAATTAAAAACAAAATTACTATATTTTGTTGTACAACCAGAGGGACCAGACACGGGACCCTAAGAAGTTAAGTCCGATGCTGTAGTTTATTTAGTTAGTTAGATTAGTATAGTTTGACATTTTTTATATATAATGTGTAGTATTTTCTATAAATTTTAAAGAAAGAAAAAATTTCGCCCCAGACAGGATTTGAACCTGTAACCTTTCGTCTCAAGCCGACGAATGCTCTAACCAATTGAGCTACTGAGGATTCAAGTCCAAGGTTCAAATCCTGTCTGGGGCGAAATTTTTTCTTTCTTTAAAATTTATAGAAAATTTATCCCAAGCACAGGGCAAGTGCTAAAATAAAAATACGATGTGTAGTATTGTTGGTATCGGCATAATATGTATTATGGTGTCCAGCAGTGTGAACTTGTCATCTATTATGGCAACATTTTTGCTATCTTTTGTATTCTGTGTCTACGTCAGACCCACTAACATGCCGTTTTTTTTACTCATTTGCTATCATTACTCTATAGCCTATGTAACCTACACGTTTTTTTTTATTAACACAAACATTTTTTATGTATGTCAATTAATCAATCCAAAATCATTTTTATGCTTACAAAAGGACTTAAACGCCTCCTACTTAAGTAAACTATTTTTTCCCCATAAGAAGCTCTAACTAAGCTTCTTCTTCGACATTACAATCTAGTCTATAGACTAATGAGTGATTCTAATTTCTCTTAATCTTCTAAGGTCTCGTATAAGTCCATCAACTTTTATATAGTGTCTCTAAAAATATTTCCATTATTATCTTGAACTTAATTATGGGTATGGTTTCCCATCATTTATAAACCACTTTCAAAACTCTTTTTTTCTTTTACAAAGGCGACTTCCGGGTTGGTCTCATTGTCACTAAGTCTGGATTTTAAGATAGGTTCCTAGAGGAATCGTGAAAAATACTTAGGTAATTTTTGTGTCTCCAGTTACTCACTTTCTCAAATGAATGTCAGTTTTTTGGACGTTTACTGCACATATTGTGGAGGTGCGTATATATAATCATTATATCTATATTTAATGGGTATATTTAATACTAGCTGTTGCCCGCATGATCCTACAGGAACATTTTTTCGGGACAAAAACTATCCTATGTGTTAATACAAATTATCTTTTATGTGTGTACCAAATTTCGTGAAAATCGGTTTAGCAGTTTTGCCTGAAGGAGTAACAAACAAACAAACTTTGGCATTTATAATATTAATAGAAAATAGGATAATAGATATAAGTGAAGAGACAGTGAACAAGACTGAAACATGTAGCAAAGAGCTCTGTCTTTATTGGAACACTTTTAAGTCCTTATTCGTTTAATAAACAGGGAGTAAAGTACTCCAAGGTTCAACCTTGTACTAAAGTCTTTATTACAATGTCTTTATTACAATGTGTTTAGATCAATCGGATATTATCCGAGGGTGGTGTCAAGAGTCTCCGAAACCGGCGTGTTTGTATGAAAAGGGTTATGAATGTGAAGGAAGCAAGACAGGTTTGTCAGGATCGTGAGGTCTGGCACTCGATACTCTCTGCCTACCTAGTAAGGGACTTGGCGTGAAGATATGTATGTATGTATGTATGTTTATTACAATAGCAACTTAATTTTATTCCTATCTTAGTCCATGTTTATAATTAAGGTGGTAACAGTTTTGTCTGCACCACGATAATATTCATAGACCGATTTTGATAGGGCTTTCATTATTTGTATGATAAAAGTCTAAACTCTAACACAAGCATGTTTGATCAAATTTTTGTTTCTACTTTAGAAAGTAAGAAAGTATCAAATTTTTTAGTATTGGCTATATAGCCGCGTAACAAACATATAAAAACGTACAGTCGAATTGAGAATATCCACCTTTTTCGAGTCGGTTAATAAAGTAAAAGGGGCGAAGATGTGTAGTCGATTGCACGAAAATGATAACCGAAAGATTGTTAAACGCGTATGTTTAAAAACTCATGGCCTGCTGCGCGGAACAAATTAACAGACATATAAATATAAGCAGGCGATTTCAAAAATATATCTCTAAATATAAGTGGATGCGAATGTAAGTATGTTAGTTACACTTTTACGCGAAACTATTAAATCGATCATCATGAAAGCTTGCACACATGTTATAGATTCTAAAAGTAACATAGGATCCTTTATATGACCTAAATGCGAGCGAAACTGCGGGTAAAAGCTCGTTCAAATATGAAACTTAAAACATATAAAAGCATATTGTATAAACTTATGTGCTACTAACGTTCCTAGCCGAGGTTAACCGAAGTATTTGTCTCTAGGGCCGGTGGTTTTTCTCATTTGTTCCAAACCTAATCAGCCGCCCTGACGATGTGGTTACAGCTCGTGTACCTTGGAAATTGTATTATGTTTTCGTTACACATTAATACACTAGTTGGCCTAGAATTATTTTATACCTTTTAAAACTTTGAAATCGTCAGACATATCCTATCCTACGAATATTATAAATGCGAAAGTTTGTAAGGATGTGTGTATGTTTGTTACTCTTTCACGCTCGAATGGCTGTACGAATTTATCTGAAATTTGGAACACAGATAGATTGTGGCCTGGATTAATATATAGCCTAATTGAATCCCGATCGCACAACGGGTTCCAGCGAACGCGGGCGTAGCCGCAGGTAACAGCTGGTACAGAAATAATTATATATTGCCTATGTGCTTAATTAATTTGTCTTATAGAGCTCTATCGGATTCACAACGATATATTTGATATATAATTAAGCGCAGTAAAACTGCAAACACCAACTCCAACTATATCGTTAGTTACCACGATTTGATAATTAAAGCTTCTTCACGCCCATATCCCCGAAGTGGTAGGCAGAGGGACAACCAGGGCACCCACGACTAGCCGAAGACAATAAGTCCGACAATGTGATAGGTGGCAACCCTATCGCAACAATATTGCCAATCCCAAGCAGCTGTTTTTTTTATTAGAAAATTAGAAAAAACATTTTTTTTTGTTGACCCGGGATTCGAACCCGGCACCTCATGCAGTCAAGTCCGACAACTAAACCTCTAGACCACAGAGGCGATAATTATTTTTTAGAAATACAGCAAAACGATTACGAAATGATCCTACTTAAATTTTATCAACATCTTAATAGTAGAAGTTACGCTTATTATGGCATACATTTTTTGTTTACGTTTATATCAAATCAAAATATATTTATTCACGTAGATCTATGCAAAGATTCTTGTGACGTGTCTATATAATTCTAAAAACTACTACCGGATCGGAACGCGGCCACACACTAAGAAGATCTGGCTAAAGAAACTCAGCAGCCTTGTCGTTTTTTCTTATAAATAAAATTTACAAAAGTATATTACATATAATTAACTAGCTGCTACCTGCGTTTTCACAGAAACCCGGTGCGCGATCGGGATTAAAAATAGCCTATATGTTAATCCAGGTCACAATCTATCTGTCTTCCAAATTTCAGACAAATCCGTTCAGCCATTC